>JAQQSY010005010.1:0-11942 GCA_028646535.1 Procyon lotor | reverse complement strand
TATCACAAGTAGGCAGAGAGGCAGGCAGAGAGAGAGGGGAAGCAGGCTCCTCACTGAGCAGAGAGCCCGATGCGGGGCTCGATCCCAGGACCCTGAGATCATGACCTGAGCCGAAGGCAGAGGCTTTAACCCACTGAGCCACCCAGGCGCCCCACCTCCCTTTTTTTTTTAAGATTGACTTATTTATTTGAGGGAGAGAGAAAGAGAGCAGGTGCTAAAGGGACAGAAGGGAGAGAGAGAATCTCCAGCAGACTCTGTGGTGAGCACGGGCCCAACGTGGGGCTCAATCCCACGACCAAATCAAGGTCATGATCTGAGCTGTGCAGGAAGTTTAACTGACTTCACCACCTGGGCGCCCTTAGAACCACTTTTTTATTCGTCTAACAGTGTTTTTTTCCATCTAACAGTTTTCCAGTTCCATATAAGTTACTTGAGATGCAGACCATTTTGAGTTTTAGCTTGAGTATAATGGTCCTGCTATAAAATTCTCCCAAAGAACTCATTTTTAAAACTTAAGACTTTGTTTTTAATTTGCTGTGCGATCTTTTTGACATAATGAGGAACTAACTGTGTTGTGTTTATGTACCTAAAAAACTTTTGCAACAATATGCATCACTGAAAATAGGGAAAGCAAATCTCAGGGCTTAATTATTAAATCTGTCTAAATTATGTATCTTTCTTATCTTTTATTATTTATTGAAATAATCATACACTAGAAAAAAGTGAAAAGTACATCGCAAATAACTTTTTTCCCTGAACCACTGTAGAGTTAGTGGCCAACCTGAAACCTCACCACCCCTGAATATTTTAGTTTATATTTCATACAAACCAGGGCCCTTTTTTATATGCCACAAAATGTCGGCAATTAACACTGACATACCACCACCATCCAATCCATTTCTTATATGCCACAAAAAAAATCGGGCAATTAACATTGACATACTACCACAATCCAAACTTTAGACCCTATTTATGTTTTGCCGATTGTCCTAATAATATTTTTATAGCAGAAGAATGCAGTTCAGAATTACACCTGTTTCGTCTCCTTCAACGTGGAGAAGTTTCTCGGCCTTTCTTTGCCTTTTTTTGACATAGACACTGGAAGTTTATAAGCTCATCTATTTCGTAGATTCCCTCAATTGGAGTGATGTTTCCTTGTGATTACCTTCAAGCTTTATAATGTTAGAAGGATCATCACAAAAGTAATGCTGTGTTCTCAGTGCATTCTATCAGGTGGCAAATCATTCCCATCTGTCCTATTATTAATTATGTTCACTTTGATCCCTTGCTTGAGGTTATGTCTGCCAGACCTACTTCATGGTAATGTTAGTCTTTCCCCCTTTGGTAATTAAGTATTTCTGGGGGAAGACACTTGGATATATCAATATCTCATTCTCCTAAGACCTTTAATCTATTCACCTATTTATATCATATGGTTTATGGTTCCCGATTTTATATTTCTTATTAAATGAGTCATAACATTTTATTATTTTTATTGTTTAATTTTTTTTTTAAAGATTTTATTTATTTGACAGAGAGAAACACAGTGAGAGAGGGAACACAAGCAGAGGGAATGGTAGCGGGAGAAGCAGGCTTCCTGTAGAGCAGAGAGCCCGATGAGGGGCTCGATCCCAGGACCCTGGGATCTGACCTGAGCCGAAGGCAGATGCTTAAAGACTGAGCCACCCAGGCGCTCCTATTGTTTAATTTTTTAAAAGATTTGTTTATTTGACAGAGAGAGAGCACAAGCAGGGGGAGCAGCAGCCAGAGGGTGAGGGAGAGGGAGAAGCAGGCTCCACACCACTGAGTAGGGAGCCCAGTGCAGGGCTGGATCTCAGAACCCTGGGATCATGACCTGAGCCAAAGGCAGATGCTTAACTGACAGCCACCCAAGTGCCCTTGTTATTTTTATTTTTATTTTTTTTATATTCCAGTGATTCCTGATTTGGCCAGTGGGAGCTCATTCAAACTGACTTCTTAGTCCTTCTGACCTGTCACCATCATTCTTTGAATGCCTCTTTGTTTTCTAGCCCCAGATGTTCCAAAGGTCAAACTATTTTCCCTAGCCAGCTGTGCCCACCCAATGCAGAATCCACTTTCCCTATTAATTCTTCCTCTACCCTCTTTTCTGCTGCCCTTGCAGTCTGACTCCTCCTTTATCATAGTCCATTTCCGGGTGGCTTCGTAAAAGCCAGCTCCTCGTTTCTGATTCAGGAGGCCTATGGCAGTGCCCCAGAACGGCGTTTGGAACAAGTTCCCGGGTATCACTGCCGCAGCTGCTCAGGGAACCACACTCAGAGAATGACCGCAGAAGAAGCACACTCACACCACGGGAAGACAGGCTTACAGTCAGAAGTTTGATCCTGGTAGGGCCACTTGCTGCTGCTACGACCTCGGGCATTCTGAGCCTGGCTGCCTCATCCATAAATGGGACTAATCCTTACAGGATTATTTGGAGGCTCAAAGGAGGTCACATGCAAAAACGCCTAGAGTGAGTGTTCTACATAGAGTAGGAACTTGGTTATTATTAGTTATATAGTTATTAGTTCCACAGACCAAATGCAGTCCAGTCCTCCCTACTGAGGAAGGCAATTTTCTGACTTCCATCTCTTGTGACTGTGGCCCTCTGGTCCTTGAAGGAATCTGTTGATGGATTACCTCCTTTACAATCAAGACACGGAGAGGCAGTGCCCTCAGGCTGCTTAGAAGGCTGCCTGCTGTTTCTTCTGCCTATAAGCTCCTCACTGCAGGTTCGCTGGCCCAGAAGGTCTTCAAGTGCTCCTCTGGGTTTATTTTCCAGTGGTTCCCAAAACTAACAATGATAATGATAATAATCATCATTTTTCTGATTTGGGTGGAGAGATGCAATCGACAGGGTACTTTCCATGTGTAATAGTGCTCAAATCTAACACGGAGATTGCAGTAAAGGTATTATTATCTCTCATTTCCGAGATGAGAAAATTGAAGTGCAGAGGGGTTAAGTAACTTTCTCCAGTTCCCAAAGCTAGTATCGAACAAGCGTCACCTAACCCCTTTGTATCCAAAAATGAGCCGTGCTGGGCAAAACCTGTGACGACAGCAGCTCTGCTCAAGAACAATGCAATACCCATCTCCCCTTCCCTCTTCCCACTGTCAAAATCGGATGGAATGCAAGTAAAAAGTTATAATAAAAAATTAAACAAAATGGATTAAAACACAATGCTACATAATTCTCTGCACGAAATAAGAATCTTTGTGGCCAAACAGGATGGTTTCTGGATCATAGGGAAATTCCTCAGATAAGCCCCGTCAGGCTGTGCTGTCTGGGCCTCTGGCTTTTGAGTATTTTTTCCTATGTCAGGATGCCCTTTCCCCTGCCTTTGCATTTTCACCGTCTGGCAAACTCCTTCACAGTCTTGAAGAACCAGCTTATACATGGTATCTTCTATCAAAGCTTTCTCAAGCCCCATAGCAAGAGATAGACATCCCTTATCTGTGCTACCGTGGTCCCTGTGTTCCCTGGCAGTTGAAGCAAAGATTTATGTCTTACTTTTTCCCGTGCCTCACAATGGTGGAACGTCCGTATAGGGGATATTTGATGGTGTTTGCTTTGGGAACCTGCCCTTTCCTGAGTTAGCCATCTGGTTTGGGAAAGACCTCTCTCCTCTGGGGATGGCTTGAATATTTAAAAACAAAAACAAAAAACCAGTGTATCCCATGTAAGGCATCATGTTTGGTCTTGGAAGGACAGATGGTCCAATTCAGGTCAACAAGACACAGGAATGCTAGAAGCATCCAGAAGGGATAGAACCTTCTTTGATCTTTTGGGAAAACCAGTGAAAAAAAGTCTCTCTTCCTCAGGACTTGCAACCCTCTCAGGTAACCTCCCGAAACTCCTCCAGGCACTTCAAATTCCACACCTGCCCAGCAGAAGCCACCACTCTCCAACCCTGCTCATTCTCCTATCTTTCCTGTGTTTGTGAACACCACCCAGATCATCCAGGTATCCTGGACCCTGCTAGTTATCATGGGCTCCTACCTCTTCTTCACCCATAACTACTCCAGTAGTAAGTCCTACCATTTTTCCCTCCTAAATATTACTATAATTTCTCACCTCATTTTTCTATCCACACTTTGGGCCACTATGACATCTTGCCAGGACTATTTCAGCTCTTCCTAGCTGATCTCCTTCCCTCCAGCCTGACTCCATCCAATGAGACATCAACACTGTCTCCAGGTTCAAATTTGACCATGATACACTACATCTCAGAATATTTCTGTGGGTCCCCATCGGATCCAGGATAAATCTCAGCTTCCTTAAAATGATATGTGATTCTCATCCTGATCTGACCTCTCCTTACTTCCACAGCCTCATCAATCTGCGCTTTGCCCATGCCCTAATAATTTTCTCAGGCAATACTGAATACATATCCTACTGTCTCTTGCTTCAATGTCTACCCATGCTAAGCCTTCCATCTTTAATGTCTTCCTTCCTCATGTCTACCTGGCTCGCATATTCTCTTTTTGCCAAAACTCCAAATCCAATTAAGTATTAACTTCTCTGTGAGTTCTTCCTTGATGTGGCAGCTAAATGTGGGGTTTGTTTTTGCCCTCCATCTTTTGATTACAACCTTGAGTATCCCTAAGTCTTTCTGCTGATTAAGATCACCTTTCCTTTATAATCGACACTGCAACCCTCTACCATCTAACATTTAAAATTCTTTGCAGGATAAACTATCATTTATATTTCGGCAGTTGGGTCTGTGTATCATAGACAACTCTCCCACAATCCTCACAGTTGTCATCAGTTGATTTCCTGGTTGTCCCCTCTCCTTTTGTCAAGATCTAAGAGATGGGGTATGGGTTTCATCTTCCATCTCAATACCTTCTTTCGTTCTCAGAGACTTCAAGGTCAATGTGGGTGACCCAGCTTATCCCCTGTCTTCTTAATTCCTTTACCTCCATATCACAAAAAACTTTCCATCACTTCACTTTTAGCAACTCAATTCTAAGGGCACACCCTGGACCTGTTATCCATATAAACTAAGCCACTTCTGAAATCATAAATGCTTAACATTACTTTCTAACCACAGTCTTGTAGCCTTCTGGCTCAATTGTTCAAATTGCACAATACACAGTCTTCACCACATCCTTAATATTGGGCTCCAAAGTGCACGTAGCTCAACAGATGCATAAGAAAATGTATTGGACTGGGGGAAGAAAATACAAGAACCTCTATTTTTATTTCATCTTTTTGCATATGTTTTATCATGTACATGATATACTGGTAGAATAATTCATTGGGTACTTTATGCACACAAATGAGACCATGAACTCTGCAGTAACTCTGTGAAATCAAATCCTGTGGCATTTACTAAGTGTGTGGCCTTGAGAAAGTTACCTACTGACTGTATGCCTAGTTTTCTTATTTGTAAAATGATATAGTTACAGTTTCTACTTCATGGAGTTACTATGAAGTTTAAGACACTCAATGGATTTAATGTTTGTAAAGCACTTAGCTCAGTATTGGAACATACTAAGTATATATAAATGTTAAACGAGCAAATACCCGTGCATGTATGAAAGACACATAATCAAAATGTTTTCACTTATATAGGAGGACCATCTGTAAAGTATGAAGGCAATTCCTCCTATCCATTCTTTTTCAAATAAATTAATCCTTTTTATTGAAGTATAAATGACATACAATATCCCATTAGTTTTAGATGTGCATCATAGTGATTTGACATTTTTTATTTGATATTTTTATACATTATGAAGTGATCCCCATGGTAAATCCAGTTACTAGTCACCATGCAGAGTTATTACAATATTATTGACTATATTCCCTGTGCTGTACCTTACAACCTGTGACTTGTTTATTTTATAACTGGAAGTTTACTCTTATCTATTCTTTCTTTTTTAAAGATTTATTTATTTACTTTAGAGAGAGAGAGAGAGCACAAGTGTAAGGGGCATAGGGAAAGGGAGAGAGATTCTCAGCAGACTCTGAGAGCCCAACCCAGGGCTCGATCCCACAACCCTGAGATCATGACCTGAGCCAAAACCAAGAGTTGAAAGCTCGACTGACTGAGCTATGCAAGTGCCCCATTCTTATCTATTCTTAACACCATTGTTTTGTATCCAAAATTCTTTTCTTCTCTCATTTTCCTCCACATCCAGTTGGGATTACACTACTCTGAACTCCCTGCTCACCGTCCTCCATCATACTTCCCTTTCCAAATTCAAAAATCTGAATGAATGTAAAGAAGTGCCACTGTTGGACTTGTCCCCAGAGGCCAGTCTTACCAGAGAAAAACTATGTAGTGGGCAGGCTGGTGTCTCTCCACATTGGCAATTACTAGCTCCGGATGAACTTTTTGCCCTAAGTAAGTGTCCTACCCAGTTCTTGGCGATCTGCCTGTTGTTGCTTGTTCAAAACTTACTATTTCACATCTCTGTATTTTCACAATGCTCAACCTTTCTCTCCCTATGGTATTTCTAGCTTGCAAAATTTACCTCTTTTTTCTCTGGGAAAAAAGTGAACTCTTTAAAGGAGATCTTTTGTGCTCACTTCGGCAGCACGTATAATAAAGGAGATCTTTTCATTGTACAATGAGTAGGTCTAGAGGTCTAGTGTATCTTTGTAATTTCTCCTTCTTCACAATTTCTGGGGAGGCAGAGCTCTTCCTCAGCTCACACTTGGGGTCTGGAGCCCCTACCCTACCACCTCAAAATATTCTTGGCTCCTTCGGTGCCTCCCTCTTTTTCCTTATACTGCTGAACTCCCTTCCAGACAATACTCTCCAGTGTTCAAATAGGCTTTGGTATTTTCCATCTTAGGAACAAAAAAGAAGCACATCTTCTTTATCCATTTATCTGTTGAAGGGCATCTCAGCTCCTTCCACAGTTTGGCTATTGTGGACATTGTTGCTATGAACAAAAATGTGGTCCATATATACAATGGAATCCAGCCATCAGAAAGGATGAATACTCAACATTTGCCTCGACATGGATGGAACTGGAGAAGATTATGCTGAGTGAAATAAGTCAAACAGAGAAAGACAATTATCATATGGTTCTTCTTATTTGTGGAACATAAGGAATAGCATGGAGGACATTAGGAGAAGGAAGTGAAAAATGAAGGGGGGAGTCAGAGGGGGAGATGAATCATGAGAGACTACAGACTCTGGAAATCAAACTGAGGGTTTCGGGGGGGTGGAGGGATGGGTGAGCCTGGTGGTGGGTATTAAGGAGGGCACATACTCCATGGGGCACTGGGTGTTTACGCAAACAATGAATCATGGAACACTACATCAAAAACTAATGATGTGCTGTACGGTGACTAACATGACATAATTTTTTAAAAAAGAAAAAAAAGGAAAGAAATGAAAAAAGAAAAAATCTTGCAGTTTCACAATACCACTCAGCTGTTGTCCCATTTCTCAGATCCTCTTTATACCCCAAATTCCTAGAACACCGTTTTTCTACCTCCTTCCATTCATTCTTCCAACAGCTCTATTCTGGATTTTGTTTGGGACTGTTCTGAAACTGTTATTTTTAAGATCATTGGGTTCTTCAAACTAAATGCATGTTTTCTTGTTCTCATCATCCGTCACACACACACACACACACACACACACACACACACACACACACCCAGCAGGATCCACGCAAGCGACAACTCCTGTGGCTTCCATACTTTCTGTCCCGCTCTCGGTTGGACTTGTCTGATTTTCAGACTTAGGTGAAAAGTCAGACTTAGGTCGGATTTTCCTCAGACCTCTATAACTGTTTCTTCTCGTTTTCCTTGGGGCTTACCCTCCAAATGTTGGAGAATCTCAAGCCTTTTCGGATGTCAGTTCATCTTTTTCAGTCTCTCTCCTTATCCACTCTCCAGGACACTGCCTCCATTCCCCCTGGCTGCAAATTCTATCTCTACCTTCTAGACTTCTACATTGACTCTCTTCTTGGAGCTTTATTCTTAGATATCCACTTGCCTACTTGATATCACTCCCCGACTTTATTTTAATCACCAATATTTATTATGTTCAATGGAAGCTTCTAGTTTTGCCTCACCTAGAATAAATCACCATCACCTTTCAGCTGACCACTGTTGTAATATCATAATTGCTTTCTCTGTTTCCTCTTTTGCCCCATTTTTATGAGAATTTTAAACAGCGGTGAGAATGATCTTCTAAAAGCATGAATTGGTTAAAACCATTCCGCTCCTCATCACATTTCAAATAAAACTTGCCTTCCCTATGTCAGTGCGCAAGACCTCTACGTTCCTGCCCTCCACCCACCTCTTCAGTCTCAGTTTGTGCCATTTTCTCCCCCTTGGGCACTAAGGTACGACCATGCAGATCCCCAAACACCTTGAGTTTTGTCCAGCCCGAAGGCTTCAGTGTGCACAGCTATACCCTGAGCCCGAAATGCTCCTCCCAACCTTGCTGCATGGCCCCCTCCCTCTTATTCTCCTGGTCTCAGGGTGCATATCACTATCTCAGGGACGACTTCTCCTATCTCTGGATATGAGTACCATTCCCCCACCTCTTTCTTCTCCATTCCAACTTCCTGTGCATTTCCTCCTTAGCTTTCTCTTCTTTACAATTTCTTATTTGTTTCTTGTTTATTATCCATATCCTACAATGCTATGCACAGGGGTGTCCTACACTCAGAGCTGGACACAATGGGAATCGGTAGGGTCTCACACTTTAGAGCAGGTACTTACTCCAGAGCTTCAGTACTATCCATGGAAATTCAGCAGCATATTTAACACTTCCATGCCTCAGTTTCCACATCTAGAAAATGAAATGGCAGTATGAAGATTAAGAAAGACAACATACCTAGAGCTTTTAGAACAATGTTCGGTATAGAGTAATCAGTACTGCTACTACTAGATCTGCTACTATTGCTACTGATGATGATGGTGGTGATGATATCGTTATTGGTAGCATTCAATAAAATCGCTGAATGAATGAATGAATAAGTGAATTAAAAACTCAGATTTATATTATTGTACAACTACAATGTGCCAGACACCATACTACCTATTGTTACATAGATTTTATGTTAGAATTTTTGTTCTCACAACTTAATGACTAGACAGATTTATGTTAGGAGAAGTTATTCAATGAACTTGATGTATACAGGGATGTACAATGAAGAGGTATAGCTCCTGAGTGATGGAACCAGAATTTGAAACCAGTTTGCCTCCAAGTCCGGTGCTGCTCTTAACAATCCACTGTCAATGGGCCAGGGCCAGCCTGCCCTGAAGAACCACCTGGAATCATTTTAAGTTACATAGTCTTTTTTTTTTTAATTATGTATTTATTTTAGAGAGAGAGAGAGAGAGCGAGAGAGAGAGAGAGAGAGAGTGCTCTACTGAGCAGGGAGCCCAATGTGGGACTCGAACTCAGGACCCTGGGATCATGACCTGAGCCAAAGGCAGACGCTTAACTGACTGAGCCACCCAGGTGCCCTTAAGTTGCACAGTTGCTCTTATCCCTGGAGGCAGGGATTCTGTAGACTAACACGGGACCCTGGACTCTGGAGTTTTCAAAAGAGCTTCAGTGAAGCTAAGACAGGAACCATTGCCTAGTCCTTCCTCTGCCACACGGTCCCATGGTTTCCCCTTGTCTCCACAGTGCTGTGTGAGCCCATTCAGTGGCATAGAGCAAGATGGTAAAGAGGCCACCACTGGGAGTTTGGTTCTTTTGGCAGGATTTTCACTTTCATGGCCACACCTGGACTGCCACGCTGCCCCAAATGTGGGAGAGGCTGAGTGAGTAGCTGCATCATCACAAACCCCTCCCTGGGGTCTGGAGAATACCACGGTAGTGCTACTATGCTAAAGACAACATTTTGGACTTTTCTTTTAAATGTAAAGCTAAATCTAAAAGCAACTTTCAGGAGGACTTGGAAGCAATAGCTTTCTTTAAATTGGGTAAGAAAACAAAAGTGACACACAAATGAATTTCCAACTGATTCTTTATGTTAATTTGTTAAACACCCAGGAACACGGTTTGCATGGGGAAAGTTTAGATGTGATCAGGAAGAGGCAGGCAACAAAAAACCATAGGGAAATGTTTACAGAAAGCTCCCTGTTCAACTAAACAGACCAGATGTTACCACAAACTGCTCCACATTTGAAAAATTCTTCTGCAGGGCTCTGGCCAAGAAAAATAATTGACATCTTCTCGAAAACATGGGTAGCTTTTAGTGCTGGCAGTTAGGTACCTCAATTCTTTTCAGTTATCATGTAGAGTTATCACTTCTCTCAAGCCAACTCATAATAGGGTTGGCCATGTTTCAATATAAATTGGAAATGTTCAAAGAACATTCGATTATAATTCCTAGTGAACCTTTCAGCTTGTGTCCTCCCTTCACAACCTAAACTATGCTCAGAAAAAGAAAAATAAAGTTGTTATCCTTAACCATATATAAATTCAGAGACCATCCAGGGTAGACCAATAAAACTTGCCTGGAAACAAGGTTTCCATGTAACCGATTATTAAATCCTTTGGGGAAGAGTCAGGCCAGACATAAGAGGAGGAAGAACTCTGGCAAGGATTTAGGTTTAGTGTCTGTGATGGGAAAAAGGAAAGAATGTTCAGACTTGTTCCCGTGCCCAGTAAGGTAGATGAGCCCACTGAAAGGACCCAGGGCTGAAGTGGGCAGCACTCGAAGGTGGAATTTGTATGGATCAGCTAGGATGCACTGCAGTAACAAACAAACCCCAACTCTCAGTGGCTTTAAAAAAAACCAAGCAACAAAACAAACAAACAAAACCAAAAGTGGGGCTACAGCCTGGACATGAGCAGTTGGGTGGGTATTCTCCAATGGGAAGCTCAAGGAAATGAGGTAAGAAGGCAGCAGCGACAAAAATGAAATGAGGTTCTGGAACTCCGAGACTAATGAAGGCTGATGTTGACTGTGGGCTGATTGTCCTCAATGTTCTTATTTATCGATTCAATATGTATCTACTGAGTGATGACAGTGTGCTGGATGTGGAGACACAGCAGAGGCTAAACCAAAGGGTCTGGCTTTGTGCAATTGACATTCTAATAGCTTTATGCTGATCCTTTAGTCCTCCAGAGCACCTCATAAGGTGAGCAGTACTATCATCCCCATTTTAGTAGCTGGAAATCAGAGGCATAGAGAAGTCTCACCCAGCCAGTAAGTGGTAAAACGAGGATTTGAACCTCGGCAACCTGACCCCAGAGCACACACTTCAGACCACCATACTATGTTGGCACTACAGATGTTCGATGAGGTCGATCACTCTTTGCTATTCTCAGTATCTGGATAAGGGAGCTAAAGAAAGTAGGATGTGGATCCCCACTAAGTCTGATGGAGAGCCATATGGTATGCTAAGTGCCAAATCCTCCTGGGTGGACTGACACTGAGAATCTCAAGGCATCAAGGTTTCTCCTACCGCTGTTCATCACAGGTATGGGAGTCCTAGTTCTGGCGATAGGCAATTCAAGCGTCTGCTCATTTCAGAAAGATATGGGTTAGGGAAAACTGGCTCCCACACCTACGCTCATGTTAGGGAAGTGCATGGCATTAGCACTCAGATGGTGTACATTGGATTCTAGCCCAAATACCAGTGCCCACGACCTTGGGCAAATTGCTTGTCCACTTGAATCTTAGGTTCCTCATCTACAAAATGAGCATGTGAATAGCATGTTCCACATAAATATATTGTAAGATTAAAAGTGATAATGAATGTAAGTAGAATTCTGGAACATAGAATGTCCCCAATAAATTAAGATCCATAGATGTCAAATGGGCCCAATATCCCTTAATAAAAATAATAATAATAATAATAATGATTGATAGTTAATGGGACCTTAGCAGCCACTAGTTGAAGAAATTCGAAAGAGGATTATTTTATTTTTTATTTAAATTCAATTGAATTAATATATACTATATTGTTCATTTCCAAGGTAGAATTT
>JAQQSY010005009.1:0-11943 GCA_028646535.1 Procyon lotor | reverse complement strand
AAAAAAAGGGGGGGTTTGGGGGGGGGGGGGGGGGGGGGTTTGGTGAGCCTGGTGGTGGGTATTGAGGAGGGCACGTATTGCATGGAGCACTGGGTGTGGTGCATGAACAATAAATCTTGTAACACTGAAAAGATAAAATAAACATATTTGGGGGAAAAAAATAAAATAAAATCACTGGTTTCCAAGAATGGCCATAATGCCTGATTTGGCCTGGTTTATATTTAAACTGGATATTCATGCAGTATGTGCCCATTCTAAATATCCATCTTGATCTCCCTTTGTAAATGTAAATGCCCACAGTTTACACCACCGTCCATATTTCCCAAATGCACAATGAAATCTCATGAATATAGAATAGGCATAGGGAAACTACAGCATTAGGCAAAATTGGCCTGCCACCTGTTTTTCTATGAGCTGTGAATAAAAATGGCTTTTACTGTTTTAAATATTTGAAAAAATCAGAAGGAGAATAGTATTTTGTGACACACAAAATTACATGAAATTCATATTTCAGTGTCCATGCTCATTTTTTTACATTTTGTCTATGGCTGCTTTTGTGCTACAATGGCACAGATGAGTAGTTGTGACAGTGACTGGCCAGCGAAGTAAAGAATATTTGCTATCTGGTCCTTTAGAGAAATCACTGACTTAGATATATGACATAGAAACTTAGTAAGACAGGATGGGTATATGTCAGACCATCTCTCTTCCGTTAGCCCCTTACTGAATTCATTTTCTGGAAATACAGGCACATATAAGCAAATGCACACTCTGAACTATCAGACAATCATCTTCCCTAGCTTCACTGTTGAAGCCTTTTGTCATATTTCATCACAGCAATTCCCTGGCAATCCCCACTTCCTAGCACTATGATTTCTGAATTGACTTGTGGCCTGGCATTTTCTGAATAAAAAACAAAGAAAACTTACTTAGAACCTGACTGTAAGTAAACCGGAGATACCATCTTCCAGTCTCTAGCATTACTGTCATCAGGAAGAAAAGGAAACTAGGAAGATAAATATTCTAGAAAAAAAAGAAAGTAACTAGAAATAAGCAATATTCTGATTTTCTTTATTAGAAGAGGGCTTATCTCCCCCAAAGAGGTACTATACTAGCAACATTAGGAAAATGAAAACTGAAATGTATTTTTTATGTTTTTTTCATCATTGATTTGAAATCTATATCTATTCTCCATAAAATTCATTCTAGAAAGGTGGTTTATCTTCAAGATCTTCTGTTGCTTGGTCATAGAGGTGGTCTAAAACTGAATTTGCATCTCAGAGTGAGATTAAGAAGTTTGGGATGCAGAGAGAAGGATAGAGGTCATAAGCTGTGTTCAGTCTGTACTGGATTTAAACAATTGAGACATTTCCACTCACTTACCTGGGCCTTCCCTCTTCCTCTAATCTGGGATACAGATACTGTGAGCTGTCCTCTTAGGGAAGTTCTTCAAGTTACGGTTTAGTTTTCTGTACTGGGGAAGGCAGTGATGTTGAATCCACCAAATGAACTCCCTGGTCCTATTTCTGGATTGAGACATGAATGCTGTAGCACTTCAGGGTCAAGACTTCTTGGAAAACTGGCTTGAGTTGTGCATAAACCTGAGGAATAAGATAATGGGAAAGAGAAAAAAAAGCCCTGTTTTCAGGGGTTATTTGGGACATAAATAAATTTCCAAAACATTCTGACCTAAAGATAAAGCTAGGATCTACTGAAATATAGGGTACTGAGTACAGAAGGACCTTCTGATCTCTACTCAACTTTGATGCCCTGTATTAGGTCTTTATTTTCACTCATTCCCATCATGCCTCTACAGTGCTATTATCATTTATAACTTCAAGCAAAGAGACAAATTAGTATTAGTGGTATATGGCCTTAGGAAAGAATCACAAACCTCTTCTCTGAAAAGATTAGAAGCCCAAGAGGAATATAAATCTTTATAACACAAAGGAAGGATATTGGCCCAAGGATATATAACCTCCTTCCTCACTGCTGCTCATTGTTTTCCTTTCTGGCAGAAAATCCTCAAGAACATTTTCTTCTTTCCACATACTGAATTTGTGTGTGTCCTTATGGGAAACAAAGAGGCAATGAGCCCTATTCCTCATCTCCAACTTTGCCGTTCCAACTTCCCTTCTTCCCTGATCACCTAAGTGCCCCATCTCACTTACTATGTGAGCTTCTAGGACTTTCTCTAGAAAAGTTTCTCTTATGTCATGGTTACACGTTACTCATCACTTTTTGGATTCTGTTACTGAATGTGGAACTAAATATCCTTAGGCAGAACATTTAAGAATTTGTTCCTGTACCTCCAAGATCTGTTCCTTGGTGTGGTTCTGACCTCAACCCCTTAAGGCATAGCTGCCATTATTAAGTCAGAGCTAATTCAAAGAAACTATGGCAAAAAAATCTTTGGGCCAAAAAAGTTCCCACTTAGGTTGAGCTCCTGATCCAGGGAGGATATTCCTGCATTTCAACACAGAGTACTCTTCTATCTCCAATACCTCACCATTATTTAGCTCAGAGGGCAACTGCAGGCCAAGGGGAAGTCAGCTTTTAAGAAAAGAGATACAGACTTTCAGAAGTACATCCTGGCACATACAAAAGCTCTAAGAAAATTAAACACCATCTTAATTTACACACTGGCATTCCAAATTTTGGTTATATACCCCCTGCTAACCATTCCCTCAGTGAAAAAGAGCTTCCCCAGAACTTCCTGTAAACACTTCTATTCGTGTTTCTTACTTTTCTAGTTCTTCAACTACAACTCAGGGACATTTGGGGACTGAAGCTCAAAACCCTTGAAACCAGTGTACCCTTTACCCTGTACCCATGTGTTAAGTCTTTTACTTTGGTAAAAATCTCCTTTGTGTTCAACCACAGCCCCATAAAGTATCAGTGCCCCCAATTAACAAATAAGAAAACTCAGAGAAATAACTTGCTTATGTCAGATTTAATGATATAGCTGGGACTTGACTCTAGGCTTTTTTTTTTTTAAAGATTTTATTTATTTATTATTTTATTTATTTATTTGATTTGATTTTATTTATTTATTTAATTTATTTATTTGACAGAGAAACGCAGCGAGAGAGGGAACACAAGGAGAGGGACTGGGAGTGGGAGAAGCAGGCTTCCTGCAAAGCAGAGAGCCCGATGTGGGGCTTGATCCCAGGCCCCTCGGATCTGACCTGGGCTGAAGGCAGACGCTTAACGACTGAGCCACCCAGGCGCCCTTGACTCTAGGCTTTTCTAAAGCCAAGGCCTCTGCTCTTTCCAAGTCTCATGCTGCTGTTCGTCATTCAACTGGGAATTCAATTTCTAAAGGTATCTAAGAAGAATAAAATCCTCCAACTCCATCATTTCATAGGTTAGGTTAAAAATAATAATAATAATCATGAGGAAGAGGGAACATGAAATGAAAGAGATAATAACAGGCTGAAGCATAGAATACAATTGAATAGGTATACTTTACCAATTGTACAAGATCCCCGCGATTGCAGTATAGGCCAAGATAGACCTACCCAGCCTTCAGAATATGGGAAAGTACTCAAAAGATAGGCACTTTGGGCTTTTACCCAACTTCTGGCACCCAATCTTTCTCCAGCATCTCTTGCAGTAGCCTCGGGCCCCACATGGTTCCTTAGTCTGACTCCTGGAGGACAGGAGTCCCCTGCGAATGTCTCCTCAGCCTTAAGGAAGAAGGAACTAGAGCCCTAGGAAAGAGACTTTGGAGAAACTGCACATAAATTATTCGTGCAGCTTGCATAATTTAGTTTTAAGTGTAGTAGGCAGGGAGAAAATTGTAAACAGGAGTGAGGCAAGCAGTTTCTTAGCCAATTGTAAAGCACAATTGATGTTGCAGACTTGAAAAACTTGCCCAGTTGTCACAGCAACAGCCCAGGGACTAAAATTTCTGGTAATTTCTAAAATCAAATCTCAAATACACTAGTTAAGGAAGACTCACCAAATAAGATCTGGACTTTGCTCTCCAGGAGATGAAGTAAGGAGGACAGTTGGTCAGTCGATAAATATTTATTAAACTCCTATTGTGTAGGCAACATACTAGACATGGAAGTAAAACAAATTCAATGCTGCTCTTGCTATCAAGCACGTTTTTCTAAGACAGAAGTGATGATTGTTGTGATGTGTGCTATGGGAAAAAACCCACAAAGACTCCTAACGCAAACTGTTGAAATGCAGAGCTAGAGAGTCAAGGAAAGCCACCCAGAGAAAGTGTCCTAAAAGTCCTAAAGTGTCTTAGATTTGCAAAACTTCAATCCTCATTATCTACACACAATTTAAAGTCCAGATAGAGGGGCACCTGGGTGGCTCAGTGGGTTAAAGCCTCTGCCTTCGGCTCAGGTCATGATCTCAGGGTCCTGGGATCGAGCCCCACATCAGGCTCTCTGCTCAGCAGGGAGCCTGCTTCCTCCTCTCTCTCTGCCTGCTTCTCTGCCTACTTGTGATCTCTCCCTCTCTGTCAAATAAATAAATATTTTAAAGTCCAGATAGATTAAAGAATGAGGCATTAAAAAAATAACAGTTTTAAAAATATATAGGATACTATTTTTATGACCTAAGGCAGGGAAGCAAGTGACAAAGCTAAAAAGCCATAAAGGAGACTGAAAAAACTGACAATATAAAATTAGCAACTTATCAATAACAGAAGATACCATAAACAAGGTTAAAAGAGAAAGATAAGGGGAAAATATCTGTATCATGCATGAGAGCAATCAAGATCTAGATGTCTGTGCCCACCAGCCAAAAGTGCCAGGATACATACTTGTAAGCAAGCAGATTTGGGTTTTTACATGTTGCAATAAGAGAAGAGAGTCCCAGTAGGGGAGCCTATTGGACATCTCACAAGAGCACGTTAAGGAGGAATTGTCTTGTGATTTGGGCTTGTGTTATGTTTGGAGACAGAGAGTGGGGCAATTCCATGCTTGGATAGCTTAATTATTATCTAGGAGGTGGTAGCACCTTAATGGAGCTAAAGCTGTATTTGATAAAGCTGTAGCAGGGGCTCATGTTAGCTGGAAGAAGGAGAGGTTAGGTCATTTTTCTTTGGTAATTTTCACAATGTTCTTGCCCTTATCTGTGCTCAGACATGATTACTAAGTGGTTGTATTTTTGTCTTGCTCCAACAGAGTCACAGAATAGGCTTGTTTGATGGTGTTCTTTGAAATTATTTCTGTTAAGTAGGGAACTTTTGGGCCTAGGTTCTAGTTAGAGGCTAGCTCTTGTCTGACACTTGTTATTTTCTTTCTTGGTAGAATATATAAAGAGCTTCTACAAGTCAATAATAAAATAATATAAAACATTATGGAAGGATAGAAACAATTCACAAAAGAAACACAAATGAATAATTAAACACATGAAAAGATGTTCAACCACACCAACAGGAAAATGCAAATTAAAATAGTAAAACACCATGGGCATTAATTTAAATTGGTTCAGCCTTTTAGAGAGCAATCTGCCAATATCTACCAAAACATTATATGCATATACCCTTACTAAGAATTCCATTTCCAAAGGAAATGATCTTAGTATCTCCAAAGGAGAGATCCTAATAAATTATATGTACATATACACAATGGGGAAGGGGAAGAGAGACATACTGTAGCATGTTTGTAATAGTAAAAACTGTCAAAAGGGAATAATGAAACTCTGGAATATTATACAGTAGTTATGTCAACAGGCACTAATTCAGACAAGCTGATTTGGCTAAATGGTTATCAAAATATAGTACCTATACAGAAAAGAGCTCATATGGGGAAACAAGATTTTCCCAAAATACCCATGTTCTATGTCTCATTTTAAAATTACACGAGGGCTTGCAAAGAGAAGTCTGCTTACTCTTATGTACAAGTGCTGCCAACATTCTAAACTGATTTAGTGACCTTATGACATGTTAATACTGCTTTAAAAAGCTTTTATTTTTAATTACCAAGCATTGTGAGCATCAGGCCCTTTTATTTTATTCTTGTGTCTTATTTCAGTTCTGGGCTTTGCCAGAGAGGGTCAAGGTTTGGGTGAGGTTTAAAGAATGAGTTCAGAGAGCAATGTATAATATATTCATAGGATATATAATCTAGTCAATAAAATATTTAAACTGTTTCTATAGATTTAACTTTCCTGAAGGTTAACTTTCATAGTTCTGGAATATTTCCTTTTATTAACTCAAGTGTAAAATGCCCAAAACCAAATATATAATTTCCTCTCATAATGAGTCATTACTTAATAATTAACACAGAACTTTCAGAAGAAAATGATCAAGCTCTAGGACTATTCTATCTCATTGCAGAAAAACCAAAGCCTATCAAACTTTTTAAAATTTTTGACAAAACTGTATCCTACAGGTGCAGATCTTATCTGACCTTATCAAAGTAGTTCCATCATAAAGAAGAGAATGAAAAATGTAACTAAGAAGCAAGTTCAAGGAGACCCAAGTGCTGAAGATGAATTACAGCTGGATTCAAGTATATCTCCATGGTATGGTGTGGTAAGGATCAGGCTCCCACTGAAATTGCCACATAGACTTTGAAGTGGTTTTGTACAGAGAGGTAAGAATGAAGGCGTCAGTGGGTTCACTGAAGTAGTTCACTGTATAACACTGTGATGAGGGTAAACTTGATGATAGAAAGCTTATGAATATACTCAAGAGTTTAGAACCACTTAGAAGATAAAAGTAAAGCACAGCAACTGTAATATGATTATATCCAAAGAGTATTATAACTAGATTGGTATTATAGCTCTGGAGAGTGAAAAAATAGTCCAGCTTCATAGGGCAATTTCATTTGGGCTTCATTTTAACCCTTAGGAGAATAAGAATAGTGATAATATACACAATAGCCAAACTTTTTACATGCTTAATATGTTGAAAGGCCATTAAGTGCTTTATATTCATTCAACCACTATTTATTGAGCACCTAGTATGTGTTTGTCAGCACAGTGCTAATTGAGAATAGGAGAGTTAACAAGTCAGACAAGATTCTTCCTCTCATTGGGCTTCTTTTCTTTTTTTTTGTTTCAGGTGTAGAATTTAGTGATTCATCACTTACACACAACATCCAGTGCTCATCAAAAGTGCCCTCCTTAATACCCATAACTCATTTAACCTATCTCCCAACCCACCCCCCCTCCAGGAACCCTATTTGTTCTCTATAGTTAAAAGTCTGTCTTATGGTTTGCCTTTCCCCCCACCTCTGTTGATCTGTTTTGCTTCTTAAATTCCACATATGAGTGAAATCATATGGTATGTTTTTCTCTGACTTATTTTACTTAGCAGAATACTCTAGCTCCACCACATTGTTGCAAATGTCAAGATTTCATTCTCTTTAATGGCTGAGTAATATTCCATTATATATATAGACCATATCTTCTTTATCCATTCATCAATTGATGGCTATTTGGGCTCTTTTCATAATGTGGCTATTGTTGATATTGCCGCTATAAACATCAGGGTGCATGTATTCTGCTGAATCAGTATTTTAGTACCGTTTGGGTAAATATCTAGAAGTACAATTACTGGATTTTCCTATTTTACACACACACACACTTTTTTAAAAGTAGGCTCCATGCTGGGCCTGGAGCCCAACATGGGGCTTGAACTCATGACCTTGAGATCAAGACCTGAGCTCAGATCAAGTCAGGGGCTTAACCAACTGAGTCACCCAGGTGCTCCTCTTCTGACCATTTTTTAACTGGATTATTTGTTTTTTAGGTGAGTTTGATAAATTCTTGATATCTTTTGGATACTAACCCATTATGAGATATGTCATTTGCAAATATCTTCTCCCATTCCAAAGGCTGCCTTTTGTTGTTTCCTTCACTGTACAGAAGGTTTTTATCTTAATGAAGTCCCAATAGTTCATATTTGCTTTTGTTTCCCTTGCCTCAGGAGAGATATCTAGAAAGTTGTCTATGGTTGATGTCAAAGAAGTTACTGCTTATGTTCTCTTCTAGGATTTTTATGGTTTCAGATCTCACATTTAGGTTTTTCATCCATTTTGAATTTGTTTTTGTGTATGGTGTAAAAAAGGGGTCCAGTTTTCCCAACATCATTTGTTGAAGAGACTGCCTTTTTTTCCATTGCATATTATTTCCTGCTTTGTTGAAGATTAGTTGATCATATAGTTGTGGGTTCATTTCTGGGTTTTCTGTTCTGTTCCATTGATCTCTGTGGGTTTTTTTTGTTTTTGTTTTTGTTTTTTTTGTGTGTGTGTGTGTGTGCCAGTAACATACTGTCTTGATCACTACAGCTTTGTAATATAACTTAAAGTCTGGAATTGTGATGCCTCCCAGCTTTGCTTTTTCTTTTTCAAAGTTACTTTGGCTATTTGGGGCTTTTGTGGTTCCATTCCTACTTTAGGATTGTCTGTTTGAGCTCTGTGAAAAGTGAAGGTGGTATTTTCATAAGGATTGCATTAAATGTGTAGATTACTTTGGGTAATACAAACATCGTAACATTTGTTCTTCCAATTCATGAGCATGGAGTATTTTACCATTTTTTTTTCTTTTTGGTACCATCTTCAATTTCTTTCATAAGTGTTCTATAGTTTTCAGAGTATAGATCTTTTACCTCTTTGGTAGATTTATTCCTAGGTATCTTATGGTTTATGGTACAATTATAAATAGGATTAATTCCTTAATTTCCCTTTCTGCTGCTTTGTTATTGGTATAAAGAAATGCAACAGATTTCTGTATGTTGGTTTTGTATCCTCTAACTCTACTGAATTCATGTATCAGTTCCAGCAGTTTTTTGGTGGTCTTTTGGATTTTCTATATAGAGTATCATGTCATCTGCAAACAGAGAAAGTTTGACTTCTTTGCTAATTTGGATATCTTTTGTTTCTTTTTCTTATCTGATTCCTGTGACAGTACTGTGTTAAATAAGAGTCGTGATAGTGGAAATCCCTGTCTTGTTCCTGACCATAGAGGAAAAGCTCTCAACTTCTCCCCATTAAGGAAGATATCAACTGTGGGTTTTTCATATATGGCCTTTATGATGTTGAAGTTTGTTCCCTTTATCCCCACTTTGTTGAGGGTTTTAATCGTGAATGGATGTTATATTTTGTTGAATGCTTTTTCTGCATCTACTGAGAGGATCATATGGTTCTTATCCTTTTTTTTAGTCATGTGGTATATTACATTGATTGATTTGCAAATATTGAACCACCCTTGCAGTCAGTGGGCTTATTTTCCTGTAGATTTCATGAGTTATACAATCATTTCAACGTCTCACAGGTAGTACTTATAGATAAGGAAGTCTGAGGAACAGAGAAACTAAAAAAATTTCTAAAAATCACAAGGGTAGAAAGTGTCAGAGTCAGGAAAATGAACCCAGATGGTATGACCTCAAGGTCACTTCAAAACCTTTAGGTATGGTCATGGTTAATTGATCAAGGACAATAATATAGTTCTATATGTGTATCAAGGAGTTCTTATACTGTTCAAAATGCAGTAACTTTTGAGGGGGGAAGAACGGTTCCAATCACTACTCAAAATGAAAACTTATTCTTAGGTCCAAAACCAATTAGAGAGATCCTCCAACATTTATGATAGCCTGAATCTTATAATTCAACACCAAGAGCAAAGCAAAATTACCTTTTATAATTCCTAAATAAGAAACATCAAATGTGAGGTCTCTACTAATAGAATGTAGTGAGAAAGGAAAAAAAAAAAAAAACTACTCCTAATATCCAGTAACTGATTTAACACTAATAGCTAAGCTCTGTTGTCTTCTTTTTTTTTTTTTTTTTAAGATTTTATTTATTTGACAGCGAGAAACACAGCGAGAGAGGGGACACAAGCAGAGGGAATGGCAGCGGGAGAAGCAGGCTTCCCGCGGAGCAGGGAGCCCGATGCGGGGCTCGATCCCAGGACGCTGGGATCTGACCTGGGCCGAAGGCAGACGCTTAACGACTGAGCCACCCAGGCGCCCCGCTCTGTTGTCTTCTTACTGGACATAAAGGATCTCACAAGAACATCCACTTCAGACAAGATCATTGCACAACCCACAAAATGCCAAACATTTCCTTGCAACTAAGTGAACAAATGCTACTTCTTTACCAATTACATCTTTGCCTTTGCTCTAGTTTGCACAGATAAAATTTATTGAGATAAAATTTAGATAAAACTTACTGAGATACTGATCATAGTGTTGCCCAGATTTCTGGCACCACCAAATCTAGAACCTCTACTTCCTCTGATTCTCCCCAGAATTAGTGAACCAGAGTCCAAATCCCAAAATAAATTCTAACATCCTCTTACTGAGACACCCCACAGCTCCCTATGGTGTCTGTTCTCTCTGGCTACAGTGAGTAAAATATCCAGCTTGTTTAATTGCAGGTGTTCCTGTAGGTTTTGACTGAAGAGCACTGAAAGTAGCATTAATAATAAGCAACTGCTGGTAAATTTCACTAATCATTTATTGAGCCTATGCTATATGCAAAGTAATGTGTTAGTTTCTAGGGAGTATTTATGCAAGGGAGCTTATAATCTATTGAGGGTGAAAATAAGTACATAAATGAGGCACAAAATGGTTGGATTTTAAGAAGAAGCAAAGGTTATTTTGAGGGAATCAGGACACTTTCATGAAGAGGTGTATTTTGAGACTCATTTCAAAGTAGAGGAGGGTTTCTGGTTTCTACATGTGGAAATAAGAAAGAGTATATTAAAAGAGGGTTTTGGAGGGGAGAGGGGTGGGCATTGGACGAGCCTGGAGGGGGGTATTGAGGAGGGCACGTATTGCATGGAGCACTAGGTGTGGTGCATGAACAATAAATCTTGTAACACTGAAAAAATAAAATAAACATATTTGGGGAAAAAATTAAAAAAAAAGATAAGGTAAGAGTACTATATCTTTCTTAAGTTATAACAACATTGTCTATAAAGCATTTAGTGCTCTAAAAATATTTAGGCCTTATTTATTCCTCATAATACTCAGATTTTATAGACAAAATTGAGAGAAGCTAAATTGCTTGCCCAAGGTCACACAACAAATAAGATACAGAGCTGTGATTCAAACTTTTCAACTTTATTGAAAAGTCCATAAATCTCAACCACTACAACAGTGCAAGCCAGGCTTTGTGGATAATGGTAATTCTGCCTTGATGCTCTCTAGTGTTGAAGTTACAGCTACAATTTAATTACTACCCTGATCCCTAAACCAGGCAAAGACCCCATCAAAAAGAAGAATTTCAGACCAATATCCCTGATGAAGATGGATGCCAAGATTCTCAACAAGATCCTAGCTAATAGGATCCAACAGCACATTAAAAAGATTATTCATCATGACCAGGTGGGTTTTATCCCTGGGATGCAAGGGTGGTTCAACATTCACAAATCAATGTGATAGAACAAATCAGTAAGAGAAGAGAGAAGAACCACACGGTCCTCTCAATTGATGCAGAAAAAGCATTTGACAAAATACAGCATCCATTCCTGATTAAAACTCTTCAAAGTATAGATATAGAAGGAACATTCCTCAACTTCACAAAATCTATCTATGAAAAGCCCACAGTGAATATCATTCTCAACGGGGAAAAGCTGACAGCCTTCCCTCTGAGATCAGGAACATGACAAGGATGCCCACTCTCGCTATTCCTGTTCAATATAGTACTAGAAGTCCTAGCAACAGCAATCAGACAACAAAAAGAAATAAAAGGTATTCGAATTGGCAATGAAGGAGTCAAAATATCTCTCTTCACAGATGATATGATACTTTACATGGAAAACCCAAGAGACTCCACCCCCAAACTACTAGAACTCATACAGCAATTCAGCAATGTGGCAGGATACAAAATCAATGCACAGAAATCAGTGGCTTTCCTATACACTAACAATGAAACTGTGGAAAGAGAAATTAGGGAATCTATTCCATTTACGATAGCACCAAAAACCATAAGATACCTGGGAATAAACCTAACCAAAGAGGTGAAG
>JAQQSY010005008.1:0-11944 GCA_028646535.1 Procyon lotor | reverse complement strand
CTTCCACCTGGGTTTCTTGGAACCCAGAACTCTGCTGTGAAGAAGCTCAAGAAGACCTGTGGAAATGCCCATGAGGAAAAGAACCAAGGACCCTGGCAAACAGCCGGAGCCGAACTTCCAGATAGCGAGTGCCACCATTTTGCCAGCCTTGTGAATGTGTCATCTTGAAAGAGGATCTTTCAGCCCCAGTTGGGCTGTCTCAGCAAAGAAATAGTGACTTTGAAGGACACACTGGACCAGACAGATTTAACAGATATATTCAGAACATTCTATCCTAAAACAGCAGAATACACATTCTTTTCAAATACACGTGGAATATTCCCCAGAACAGATCACATGTTAGGCCACAAAACAAGTCTTAACAAATTCAAACAAATTAACAAATTTCAAGTCATACCTTGCATCTTTTCTGACCATAAAACTATAAAAATAGAAATGAACCACAAGAAAAAATCTGGAAAGAACACAAATACATGGAGGTTAAATAGCATGCTACTAAAGACTGAATGGGTCAACCAAGAAATCAAAGAGGAAATTTAAAAACTACATAGAGACAAATGAAAATGAAAACACAATAGTCCTAAATCTTTGAGATGCAGCATAAGCTGTTCTAAGAAGGAAGTTTATAGCAATACAGGCCTACCTCAAGAACCAAGAAATATCTCAAATGAACAACTTAACTTTATGCTTAAAGGAGCAGCAAAAAGAAGAACAAATAAAACCCAAAAAGCAGAAGGAAAGAAATAATAAAGATTAAAGCAGAACTAAAGGAAATAGAAACTAAAAAATATATATATTAATAGAACAGAACAACAAAACCAGGAGCTGGTTCTTTGAAAAGATCGACAAAAATGATAATCCCTTAGCCAGACTCAAAAAAAAAGAAAACTAAGAGAGAGGACTCGAATAAACAAAATCAGAAAAGAAAGAAGAGAAATAACAACCGACAACACAGAAATACAGAGAATTATAAGAGAATATTATGAAAAATTATATGCCAACAAATCAAACAACTGAGAAGAAATGGATGAATTCCTAGAAATATATAACCTTCCAAAACTGAACAAGAAAGAAATAGAAAATTTGAATAGACTGAGTACAAGAAATGAAATGGAATCAATAATAAAAAAAATCCATAATAAACAAAAGTCCAGGACCACATGGTTTCACAGGTGAATTCTACCAAACATTCAAAGAAGAGTTAATACCTGTTCTTCTGAAACTATTCCAAAAAATAGAAGAGGAAGGAAAGCTTCCAAAGTCATTCTATGAGGCTAGCATTACCATGATACCAAAATCAAAGACACTACCAAAAAAAGAGAACTACAGGTCAATATCTCTGATGAACAAAAATGTAAAAATCCTCAACAAAATATTAGCAAACTGAATTCAACTGTACATTAAAAAAATTATTCACCATGGTTGAGTGGGATTTATTCCTGGGGTGCAAGCATGGTTCAATATTTGTAAATACATTAATGTGATACATTATATCAACAAGAGTAAGAATAAAAACCTTATGACCATGTCAATAAATGAAGAAAAAGCATTTGACAAAGTACAACATCCATTCATGATAAAGGATAGAGGGAACATACCTCAACATAATAAAGACTTTATATGAAACACTCACAGCTAACATCATACTCCATGGTGAAAAACAGAACTTTTCCTAGGATCAGGAACACAAAGGATGTCCACTCTTGCCACTTTTATTCAACACAGTACTGGAAGTCCTAGCCACAGAATCAGACAACAGAAAGAAATAAAAGGTATTTAAATTGGTAAGGAAGAAGTAAAACTTTCACTATTCACAGATGACATGATACTATATATAGAAAACCCTAAAGACTCCACAAAAAAACTAACTAGAATAGATAAATGAATTCAGGGAGGTCACAGGATACAAAATCAATACACAGAAACCTGTTGCATTTCTGTACACTAATAATGAAGTAGCAGAAATAGAAGAAAATGATCCTATTTACACTGACACCAAAATAATAAAGTACCTAGGAATAAACTTAAAGAAAATGAAAGACCTGTATGCTGAAAACTATAAAACATTGATGAAAGAAACTGAAGACAACACAAACAAATGGAAAGATATTCCATGCTCATGGATTGGAAGAACACATATTGTTAAAATGTCCATACTACCCGAAGCAATCTACAGATTTAATGTAATCTCCATCGAAATACTAACAGCATTTTTTCATGAAACTAGAATAAATAATTCTAAAATTCGTATAGAACCACAAAAGATCCTGAATAGCAAAAACAATCTTAAAAATAAGAACATAATTTTATTAATATGGATCCTCTCTCTTTTCTTTTGGATTAGTTTGGCCAATGGTAAAATAGTGTGGAGATTCCTTAAGAAATTAACAATAGAGCTACCCTATGACCCTACAATTGCACTACTGGGTATTTTTCCCAAAGATACAGATATAGTGAAAAGAAGGGCCATATGTACCCTCATAGCAGCAATGGCCACAATAGCCAAACTGTGGAAAGAGCCAAGATGCCCTTCAACAGATGAATGGATAAAGAAGATATGGTCCATATATACAATGGAATATTACACCTCCATCAGAAAGGATGAATATCCAACTTTTGTATCAACATGGACGGGCCTGGAGGAGATTATGCTGAGTGAAATAAGTCAAACAGAGAAAGTCAATTATCATATGGTTTCACTAACTTGTGGAACATAAGGAATAACATTGAGGACATTAGGATAAGGAAAGGAAAAGTGAATTGGGGGAAATCAGAGGGGGAAATGAACCATGAGAGACTGTGGACTCTGAGAAAGAGATTGAGGGTTTTGGAAGAGAGTGGGCAGGGGGCATGGGTGAGCCTGGTGGTTGGTATTAAGGAGGGCACATACTGCATGGAGCACTGGGAGTGGTGCATAAACAATGAATCTTGGAACACTGAAAAAATAAAATTAAATAAAAAAAATAAGAACAAAGCTGGAGGTATCACAATCCCAGATTTTAAGATATACTACCAAGCTGTAGTAATCAAAACAATATGGTACTGTTGAACAAAGAACAGCTAGAGAGCCTAGAAATAAGCCCACAATTATATGGTCAATTAATCTTTGACAAAGAAGCCAAAAATATACAATGGGGAAAAGAAAGTCTCTTCAACAAGCAGTGCTGGGAAAACTGGACAGCTACATGCAAAAGAATGAAACTGGACCACTTTCTCACATTATACATAAAAATAAACTCGAAATGGATTAAAAACCTAAATGTAAGACCTGAAACCATAAAAATCTTAGAAGAGAGTACAGGCAGTAATTTCTCTGACACTGGCCACAGCAATATTTTCTTAGATGTTTCCTGAGGCAAGGGAAACAAAAGCAAAAATAAACTACTGGGACTTCTTCCAAATAAAATCTTCTGCACAGCAAAGGAAATAATCAACAAAACTAAAAGACTGAATGAGAGAAGATACTTGCAAATGACATATCCAATAAAAGAGTAGTATTCAAAATATATAAATAACTTATACAACTCATCACCAAAAAAACCCAAACAACCCAATCAAAAAATAAGCAGAAGAAATGAAAAGACATTTCTCCAAAGAAGACATCCAGATGGCCAACAGACACATGAAAAAATGTTCGACATCACTCATCAACAAATCAAAACTACAATGACATCACCTCATGTTGGTCAAAATGGCTAAAATCAAAAATACAAGAAACAACAAGTGTTAGTAAGTATGTGGAGAAAAGGTAACCCTCATGCACTGTTGGTGAGAATACAAACTGGTGCAGCCACTCTGGAAAATGGTATGAAGGTTCCTCGAAAAATTAAAAATAGAACTATCTTATGATCCAGTAATCCCCCTACTGGGTATTTACCCAAAGAACATGAAAATACTAATTTGAAAAAATATACATACCCCTATTTTTTATTATGTTATGTTAATCACCATAAAGTACATCATTAGTTTTTGATGTAATGTTCCATGATTCATTGTTTGCATGTAACACCCAGTGCTCCATGCAATACATGTCCTCCTCAATACCCATCACCGGGCTCACCCATTCCCCCCACCCCCCTAAAAAACTCCAGTTTGTTTCCTGGAGTCCCTAGTCTCTATGGACTATGTGGTTCCTCTCCCCCTCCATTTTCCTCCCCTTCATTTTTCCCTTCCTTCTAATGTCCTCCACGCTATTCCTTACGTTCCACAGGTAAGTGAAACCATATGATAATTGACATTCTCTGCTTGACTTATTTCACTTAGCATAATGTACCCCTGTGTTTATTGCAGCATTATTTACAATAGCTAAATTATGGAAGCAACACAAGTGCCCATCCTAGATGAATGAAAAGAAGAGATTATACACCCCCCCCACACACACACACACTGGAATATTACTCAGCAATAAAAAGAATGAAACCTTGCCATTTGCAACAACAGTTGGATCTAGAGAGTACAATGCTAAGTGAAATAAGTCAGTCAGAGAAAGACAAATACCATATGATTCCACTCATATGTAGAATTTAATAAATAAAACAAATGAACACAGCAAAAAGAGGCAAACAAAAAACAGACCCTCAACTATAGAAAAAAGCTGATGGTTACCAGAGAGGAGGTGGAGGGATGGGTGAAACCGGTGATAGGAATTAAGAGTACACCTATCATGATCAACACTAAGTTTACATTGAGTGAGTATAAACACTGAGTAAGGTATAGATGGATGCATCAGTATATTATATACCTGAAATTAATATAACACTATGCTAACTATACTGGAATTAAAATAAAAATCAATGAAAAATAAGTAAAATAAATAAAATTTAAAAAGAAAGAAACGTTTTTAAATAATCATATTTTGCTTACATAATCCCTCCATATTTTCCCTAAGATTCCCAGTTATCATCTATGCAAAGGACAGGGGAGGAGCTATAATAGTTAGTGGAGGAAGCAAGAGGGCAATAAAGGATCATTGTTAGGAGTGTTTTTCTCTTAGATTCCTAGGTATTGAGGTATTACAAGGTTGCGGTTGTGAATGGGCAGAAACTGCTAGCTCCCCTCTGTTTCTATTGTCATAGAATCTCCAATTTTTACCGGGTTACATAGCCAGTCAGCATAAAAACTACATTTCCCAGCCCACTTTGCAACTAAGTGAGGCTATGTGATAAGGTTCTGGCCCATTGGTCATAAACAGAAATGACTTCCAGTTTGTGTTTTTAAAGAGTAGGAAGGAATGCTTCTTCCCTCATTTTGCTCCTTTCAGCTGACAGCAGACATGGTCATGAGCTTGATGACAGCATCCCTGAAAAAGCTAAACAAAAAGAAGTAAGAAGCCTGGACACTGGACAGACCCAGCAGAGCAAGGTCACCAAGGCCCCTAAGACCTCTAATGAATGAGAGAAAGAAACTCCTTTTTTTTTTTTTTTTGTTAACATATAATGTATTATTTGCCCCAGAAAGAAACTCTCGTGCTTAAACCATTTTATTATGGGTGCCTTACATTTAGCCAAACCTATACTCAACTAATGCAGTGAATTAGATTGCAAAGGAAGAGGGACTTGGAAACCTTAGTGCAAAATGTATGCTTTTGCAGAAAGCTTCCTCTAGATTATAAAATCCTAACGAAAATCAATCAGAATGTCTCCTAAAAGAAAAACAGCCTGCACACATGCCATCAAATGAAAAGAGTACAAATATGAAATTAAGGGTGTCAACACATGGGCTCAACCCAATATAGAAAAAGGAACATTTTATAGGCAAATTATAGATATGAAAATATCCGCAATAAGGATGACAAATGAGCTCATGACATCATTTACAAGGAGCTCTTAAAAACTGAAAAGAACAAGGCAAACAAGTCCATAAAACATGGGCAAAATATAGGATAGTCAAGTTAGAGAAGACCAAATCCAAAGGACCAAAAAACACTTAGAAAGGGATTTAAACTCACTGGTAGTCAGAGAAATGGAAATAATGTAAGACTGACGTCGCACATTATGTTCATCAGACTGGCAACAATTTAAACTATGGCAACATCTACTCTCTTACATGTGTTAGTTGAAATATAAATCATTATGGCCTTTTGAAAACAAAATCTGGCAGTAGCTATAAAATCTAAAATATGATTGTCCTACTCAGCAATCCCATTTCTCAGGAAAGATCACGTGGATATAAAGCACCAATACAAAATGATATTTTGTAAGGATGTGCAAGGATGTTTTTTGCAATGTTGCTCTTGGTGGCAATTTTTTAAAAATTTAAATTAGCCCGCATACAGAACATCATTAGTTTCAGATGCAGTGTGCAATGATTCCTCAGTTCATCAGTTCCATCAGCTGCATATCACATCTAGTGCTTATCACATCAGGTGCCCTCCTCAATGCCCATCACCCAGTTACTCCATCCCCCCCCCAACCTCCCCTTCCGCAACCCTCAGTTTGTTTGCTATAGTCAAGAGTCTCTCCTGGTTTGTTTCCCACTCAGTGGCAATTTTTTTTAAATAAGTTGATGTCCATCAATAGAAACTGATAGAATAAATGTAAGTACACATACAACTGTACCATGAAATATTATATACACTTAAAAGAGAGAGGGGAGGGGACTGGAGGGAAGAGAGGAAAAGTGAACTTAGAATTCCAAAAGCTACTGAAAAGTGAGAAAGCAAGACACAGAATTCCATATATATGCTTCCATTTTTCAAAAATAATAACCAAGAAAACTTTACATGTGTATGTGTGTTTGTATATGATTATATGAGCATGGAGATAAATATTTGTATATAGAAATATTTATATAAAAATACATACATACATTTATATATGTGTATGTATAGTGTTTGTGCATGTGCGGAGAGAGATTCATGAGAGAATGATCCCTAAAACATTAATGGTGATATTACACTTACATTTGCTTTCTTCTCTGCTTTCTTTCTTCAGAAAAAATAATATTGTGCCTCATTCTCTACTCTCTACCCTTCTCCATCCTGCTGGAAGTTCTTCCAACTTTCTCTACAAGACAACAGGTCTGTAACGATTCTAGTTATTTTTATAATTGCAAAACTGTCAATAGCAACTCCACGACTGTATTCAGGATATGTGTGACCCTAAGGAAATCCCTAGATATAAAGTAGAACAGTGGAGCCTGGATTTCTGTCTCAGGTAGACCTGAGTGCTGTTATAGACAGTGACCTCTGTATTTCTATGCTGACCCAGTGAGTGACCATTGCTCACAGAATGAGAGCCCTTGGATTTGCATTTATATAGCCCATTCGATACAGTCAGTCTCAATCCTACTGAGTTTTTTCAAATCAGAACTGGAATAAAAGATCAACTTACCAGATTTTGATAGGTTTTTGTTCCTCTGTCCAACTACATTGCGATTGTGTGTATCTTCCCATCCTCCAGGTGTGTGTAAGTGTTAGGAGGTTCTTGTATATAAGACCAAGGGGGAAAAGTGTACTTTTGTCTTTGAAAATGAAAAACACAATCTTTTATGGCCCGAGCTCCAATGAGGCTTCAGCCACATCAGCACAGGCCACATTTAAATGGCCCCCTGAGGTCCCTGCTATTGTGATTATTGAATCAATTACTCCCATGATTAGATCGCATGGCAGAATATAGACAAAAATGTTTCTTGGCCAAAGGAAATATCTTACAAATGATTGCAATAGTCCTCAGAGCTTGGATGAGCCTGAAGGAAAATACTGGGTCATTACCTGAAAGAAAAATAAAAAGATTGCTAACCTGATTGTCTCTTTAACTTACATGAAGATGCAGCCTTGAGAGAAAGAAAAAGAGAGAAGCACTTGTGTGTGATTGAAAAATACAAGCTGCTCCAACATTATAAATGGGATGTGTTTCAAAGAGTCATTTATATGTCAGTTGTTTGGATCTAGAATGCATTTTGCCACAGACAATAGGTTCTACAGTTGAGGGGGTCCTAGGCTCGCCCTGCAAAAAGCTCACCATCCTGCATTCAGGGACTATCTCCATAAACCCAAGATCTGTCAGGGAAGTGGTTTATGTTCTGCTGGAGGGAAGAGGGGAAAGAGTAGATATGCAGTTGTTAAGAACTGGGCTTTGGAGCCAGATATGATGTTTTGCATCTCCACCCTTCCATTTGTTATCTATGAAAACTTAGGCAAGTCACCTAAACTTTATGCTCCCCTTTCTTCCTCTGTGAAGTGAGAATTGTAATTCCTATCCCACAGAGCCATTGTGGAGTTTAATGAGATAATGTATCAAAAGTGCCTGACATTTGATAGAAAATGAAAGATAATTACCATTGGTAGGGCCGGATATGACCTTAAGCAAAATTTCGATAATCAGTGGTGTTCATCTTTAATATCCTTTATCTGTCTTCCTATTGTCCTAGATCCTGGAGTCCTCACAGCTCTCACCTCTCACCAATTACCCACTTGGACACTTTACCTCCCTCGAGTAGTGCTCCATGCTACAAAAATACACACAGTTCTTCTCTGCTCTTTCTCCCATCAAGACCCCCATTCAATGTGGTGTGGAAAATTAGTGGCCCGTTAATCTGAAACACATCGAATTTTTTAGAAGAATCCTGTTAACCTAAATGATACTCTAAATGGTGAAACTTCAGGCAGCATGACCAAAAATTCCAGACAGTGCCGGAGGAGATATTTTGGTAGCCCAGATGCCAGGGAAGTGAGAGCATCTGTTTGCAAGGAACTTTTTAAAGAATACAACTTTGGGGGGCACCTGGGTGGCTCAGTTAGTTAAGTGGCCAACTCTTGATTTTAGCTCAGGTCATCATCTCTGGGTTGTGAGATCGAGTCCCTCATTGGGCTCTGCACTCAGTGGGGAGTCTGCTTGAGATTCTATCTCTCTCTACCCCCCCCCACTTGCACTCTCTTTTTCACTCTTTCTCTAAAATAAATAAATAAATCTTTTTTTTAAAAAATGTATAACTTTGGGCTTCTGCATCCAGAAAGATAGATGTACTTTTCCCTATTCCTCTCACTAAGTACAACTAAAACCCTTGACTCCTACACACTATATATAAAACAACCCTAAGAAGGCTCTGAAACAGGAAGAGAAGAAAGCAAACTGGTTACGGATCGTGGGACCCAAGGAATAACATAGTAGTAAATTCCTTGGGTTTTTGTTGTTATTGTTGGGGGGGGTTTCTTTTCTTTTCTTCTTTTTTTTGGGGGGGCGGCCTCATATATCCCAGACACAGAGCTAAAGAAGCTGATAATTTGGAAATATCAACAGAAGAAGACAGAAAAAAATCCCGCCCCCCCACAAGTTTTCTCTCTCTTGCGGAAAGACCAGGAAAGGATCAGCCTACTAAGGAAGAAACATTTTAGTCTATAACCACTCTCCTCTAACCAAATATAACAGAAAAAAGCTATGATCCCATTACCACCCACACAAGCAAAGGGCAAATAGAGAACCTGGACTTCCATTCTTTTTTTTTTTTTTTTAAGATTTTATTTATTTATTTGAGAGAGAGTGAGAGAGAGAGCACAGGCAGGGGAAGCAGCAGGTAGAGAGAGAAGCAAGCTCTCCTGCAGGCTCTCCAAGCCCCAACGCGAGGCTTGATCCCCATTCTTTTTTACTTAATTAACATATAGTGTATCATTTGTTTCAGAGGTAGAAGTCAGTGATTCATCAGTGGCATATCACACCCAGTGCTCATCACATCATGTGCCCTCCTTAGTGCCCGTCACCCAGTTATCCCTTCCCCACCCCATCCACCTCCCCTCCAGCAACTCTCAGTTTGTTTCCTATGCTTAAGAGTCTCTTACAGGTTTGTTTCCCTCTCTGATTTCATCTTATTTTATTTTTTCCCTCCCTTCCCCTATGATCATTTGTTTTGTTTCTTAAATTCCACATAAGTGAAATCATATAATTTTTCTCTGATTGATAAATTTCACTTAGCCTAATACCCTCTATCTAGTTCTTTCCATGTTGTTGCAAATAATAAGGTTTCATTTTTTTGATGGCTGAGTAATATTCTGGTGGTAGGGTTGTGGGTGTGTATACAAAGATGTAAGGATAAACAAGATGCATTCCCACCAACAGTATATGAGGGTTCCCCTTTCCCCGCATCCTTGCCAACATCTGTCGTTTCTTGACTTGTTAACTTTAGCCATTCTGACTGGCGTGAGATGGTACCTCATTGTGGTTTTGATTTGTATTTCCCTGATGCCAAATGATGTTGAGCATTTTTTCAGGTGTCTGTTGGCCATTTGTACATCTTCTTTGGAGAAATGTCTTTTGCCCATCTTTTGACTGGATTATTTGTTTCTTGGGTGTTGAGTTTGATAAGTTCTTTATAGATTTTAAATACTAGCCCTTTATCTGATAAGACATTTGCAAATATCTTCTCCCAGTCTGTGGGTTGTCTTTTAGTTTTGTTGACTATTTCCTTTGCTATGCAAAAGCTTTTTATCTTGATCAAGTCCCAATAGCTCGGTTTTTGTTTTTGTTTTTGTTTTTGTTTCCCTTGCCTTTGAAGATGTGTCTAGCAAGAAGTTGCTGTGGCTGAGGTCAAAGAGGTTGCTGCCTATGTTCTCTTCTATGATTTTGATGGATTCTCGTCTCTCATTTAGGTCTTTCATCCATTTTGAGTTTATTTTTTTGTATAGTGTAAGGAAATTGTCTGATTTCATTCTTCTGCAGGTGGCTGCTGGACTTCCATTCTTGGAAGGTTGTAACAAGGCACCCCAACACCCCTATCAGTGTGATGTCAGAGAAGGCCAAGGATGGAGCTAGAACTTTCATCCCTGCTGGCCAATAATGATCCTCTATTCCCACAGTGTCATTGGAAACCACATGAGGAGCTTGTACTTCTACCTTCACTTGGAAGTTATGAAGTGCCCTTGTTGGGCTAGTGCCAGAAGATGCCTAGCAGAGAGTCAAAACTTTTGCCACTATCCAGTGGTTACAAGGCCATCCCCATCACAGTGTCAGGGAAGACCATGTGTGAAGCCAGAACTCATACCGCCACCCAATAGCAAAGAAGAGCCCGATCCGTGGATGTCAATGGAGACTGAGTGGGGAACCTGGACTTGTGCCTCCTACTGGCAATAATGAAGTGGTAGCCTCACCTTTCCCTGCCACAGGGCTGTCAGAAAAAGTTAACTAAGGGGCCCCTGGGTGGCTCAATCATTAAGTGTCTACCTTTGGCTCAGATCATGATCCCAGGGACCTGGGTTCGAGCCCTACATTGGGCTCCCTGCTCAGCAGGAAGCCTGCTTCTCCATCTCCCACTCCCCCTGCTTCTCCATCTCCCACTCCCCCTGCTTCTCCATCTCCCACTCCCCCTGCGTGTGTTCCCTCTCTTGTCCCTCTCGCTGTCAAATAAATAAATAAAATCTTTAAAAAATAAAGTTAACTAAAACAGAAAACTTAAATAACATCCAGAGTCTTAAAATACAAAACTGACCAAGTTTTAATAAAAAATCATTTCTTGTACCAACAATCAGGAACATTTCAAACTGAATGAAGAAAGGCAACTGATAGCTGACAACACCAAAATGACACAAACGTTAGAATTATCTGACAAAGTTTTTATAGCAACCATCATCTAAAGTTCTTCAAGGAACATTTAAAACATTCTTAAAACAAATGGAAAAATAGAAAGCCCCAGAAAAGAAGTAGGAAGTCTCAGCAAAGAAAGAGAAGATGATAAAAACCAAATGGACGTTTTGGAACTGAAAAATACAATAAGTAAAATTAAAGGCTCAGCACATAGGCTCAAAAGCAAGATGGAGGTGACAGGGAAAGTGTCAGTGAACTTGAAAAAGAGAACAATTGAAATTACTTAAGTGAATAACAGAGGAAAAGTAGACTAAAAAAATAAACACAGCTCCAGGGAATTATGGGAATAAAATGGAATATCTAACATTCACATCATCAGAGTTATAGAAGGAGAGGAGAAAGAGGGAAAGGCTAAAAAAGTACCTAGAGGA
>JAQQSY010005007.1:0-11944 GCA_028646535.1 Procyon lotor | reverse complement strand
TGCCGCGTACAATTTCTTGGCCTACATAAAACACCTGCGCGGTCACCCGGAGGCGGCCCTGGAGTGCCTGCGGCGGGCGGAGGAGCTGATCGGGCGGGAGCCCTCGGAGCAAGCGGAGACCCGAAGTCTGGTCACCTGGGGCAACTACGCCTGGGTCTACTACCACCTGGGTAGACGCGCAGACGCTCAGACGTATGTGGACAAGGTGAGACGAGTCTGCGAGAAGTTTTCAAACCCGTACAGTATGGAGTGTCCCGAGCTGGACTGCGAAGAAGGGTGGACGTGGCTGAAGTGTGGAGCAAATCTCGAGAGGGCCAAGGTGTGTTTTGAGAAGGCTCTGGAGGAGAAGCCCAACAACCCGGAATTCTCTTCGGGGCTGGCCATCTCGACGTACTGTCTGGATAATAATAAACCACAGAAGCCGTGCTCCGTGGATGCTCTGAAACAGGCCCTGGAGCTGAATCCTGATGATCAGAACATCAAGGTGCTCTTGGCCTTGAAGTTGCAGAAGATGAATGAAGAAGCTGATGGGGAGCAGTTGGTCCTGGAGGCCCTGGAGGACACGGCTTGCCAAGCAGATGTCCTTCGCAATGCAGCCACGTTTTATCAAAGAAAAGGTGATCTAGACAAAGCTATTGAACTGTTTCTGAGGGCATCGAAATCCATTCCAAACAATGGTTACCTCTGCCACCAGATTGCGTGCTGCTATAGGGCAAAGGTCAAACAAATTCAGAATACAGGAGAATCCGAAGCTAGTAGGAATGGAGAGAAGATTAGAGAACTAAAGAAGTGTGCTATTGACTATGTGATTAAAGCTATTGAGAAAGGAGTAGATCCGCTGTACGCATATTCTGATGAGCTCCTGGAAACGGAAGACTATCCTCAGCTAGCTTGCAGTAAGGAGCTCTCCGGCACCTGGAAGCAACAACTCCACCAGCACTATCACGCCTTTCAGGGGAGTCGTGGGAAGTCTGAAGACACTGCTACCCAACACGATTCTGAGGGTTTGCCCACAAGTGCAAAACCAATGGAGGAAGGAAAGACAAAGTACCCACCACAGAACTTAGCGGGAAATCAGCTTCCACAAAACGCCCCGAATTCTTGGTATCTCCAAGGGTTAATCCACAAGCTGAATGGAGAGCTGCTGCAGGCAGCGAAATGTTATGAGAAGGAGCTGGGCTACGTCTTAAGGAACAGCCCCACGGGCATAGGTAACTTTTTCCTGCCGCTGGCTGAGCTTGAAGAAGGCGGTGAGGCCGCGGGCCAGAGCCCACACAACCCCACTCCCAGAACCCTGAGTTGAAACAGACAGAAAGGCCAGCGGCATAATCAGGGAGCCCGGGACACCCTGGGATTGCTTTAGGGTCTATTTGTAGGGTTGCTTCCTCATATCTGGCTCCCCTGTCCATCTCAGCCGCGCACACCCTTCTAGCCTGCAGGCCTTACGACGAAGTCACCCAGGGCACAGGGCTTCGGGCCTGCGTGATGCTGACTCTTTCTCAGTTGGCACCGCATTCATCAGCTCTCCGGGCCTCTGCCCCACCGCCATCTCACCTTCCGGACCTTTGGACTAACTCTGGAATATTCTTTGTCCTCCTCTTGGCTTCAGCCATGTGTTCATACAGATACTCGATTGCGATACTCCAGTAAACATGTGTTCTTGATAGTGATGCTACAATAAATTTTAAAATTTTGACTCAGGATTGAAGTAAGTGTGTGCTTTGCATGTGTGACTAAGGGTGATACTCATTCCCCAAGTTTCTCTTCGGGCCACTGTCTAGGGACAGTGGATAACATACAGTCATAGCGTACTATTCTCAACATGCCCAGGGTAGCTCCGAGGAGGAGCTGGCCTGCCCTTGACCGTGTTCCGGGCCAGGCGGCTGAGCCCAGGGCCCGGTCGGCAGCTGCTGCTCCTGAACACGGTGGCTCTTCACCCAGAAACATGTGAGCAGTGGCCTCCCTGACTGTGTGTAAGGGGCACCAGTACGAGGCTGACTAGGGACAAAGATCTTCACCCTCCCGAGTTTATGAAAATATTCAAATAGTCACCTCCCAGCTGGGGAAACCCCCAGTGTCGTCCTCCGTGCAGGAAGCGTCCGGTTCCCCTCAGCCCAATCCAAGGCCCACATTCGTACGCTTTCCTAGTGGTGTCATCTGATTATCTGCGTGCAGAGGAAGACTTGTCTGCGATGCCTGTACCAGACAAGACCGAGGGCCCGGCATGCCCATCTCCTTTGTGAGTGGAGGGTCAGAAACTTGACTCTTCCTGCACAAGAGGAATTCTGGGAAGGCGTTTCATAAGCTACACTGGCTATAAAAGCAGCAGACTTTGGTGAGGTCCCCCCCCCCAGCCCTGAATTATCTGCTGATTCCCACAATGCTGGGGAGACAGCCGAGGGCCCAGCAGTGAACTGCTGACTCCTGGCCAGCCTTGGCCTAGAGCAGCACCATCTCTTGTGTCCAGTTCTAGAGGAGTTGCTGGGCCCAAATAAAGAATATTACCATGGAAACCAACATTGAGAGCGTGGGAGAGCATGGGCTTGGGGGCGAGGTGGGGCCTGGCTACCGCTACAGCTGGGGGGCAGTGTAGGTGAGGAGCGGCCTACCACGTGCAAACACACATGCTCAAGGACACAGATTTTAAATAGCGGAGGCGATCAGGGAGATTGGAGGTTTCCCCAACAGGGGGAAAACTGTTCCCCCAACAGGGAAACTCTGAGCCAGGCTCAGAGTCCCATCCACCTTCCAGACGGTGCTGAGGCTCCTGGAATTGCTATTGACCGGTCCTGACCTACACATGTATGCAGCGATTCATTTTGCTGCCGGACAATTTTATTGAAAAGATGCCTCTGCACCTACCGTCTACCGTGGTCTAAGGGAACACCCCCACTCTGCACTTCCTGGCGTGTGAGCCTGACCTCACACAACTCCACCTCCGGAGACCCAGAGGGAGGGACATAATTGCTGGTTTCCACTGACATCTACCCCTCCTTACTACCTGGGGCCATTCCCAACCTTCCCCAACTGGGAACCCGGTGGGGACTTTGAGCTCCGAGACTGATGCCATTTTGCCACCGAGGCTGCAGGGCAGGCTCAACACAGCGTGTGCCAGCAGATTCCTGGGCTGTCCACAAAAGAGATGATTGGAGGAGCGGGGGTTCAGTCTCCCCAGGGGAAACCATGGACTCCTCCCCTCGAGCTTACCAGCTCCAGGGAAGCAGAGACTCTAAGTGCTCTGCTCACAACTGTATGCCCGGCCCCAGCCCCGTAGTGCTTGGGATGAACGAGGCTCTCAAAAAATTTGAGGAATACAGGAACACGTCCCCACCGAGAACTACGACGCTGTCATTGTCACCAGCTTGGGCATCACATCTTCCACGACAACTTCCCCGGATCCTAGGAGAGCGTGCTGGGAAGGTAAACTAGTAAGTGTCCCAAGCTACAAAACGGTAACAATAAAACAAGAGCTGGTTTACGCGCCGGCCTCTGAACTACATTCCTGGATTTGTGCTCGGCCCATTGCTAGCATCTAAAACCCGGTGTGGAAGGTAGGAGGCTCCGAAAGGTTGGCTACCTTGCCCGAGGCCAGACAGCTAGAGAGACGTCGGACTGGCACTCAAGTCCATGACTGTATGAAACCAAAGCACTGCTCCCGTGCATTTCTGTGTGTTCTGAGGTGCTACGTCCTGATTCTGTTGGCACACGCTGAGAGGCTTCTGGCTGTCCTGCAAGGGCAGCTCAGAGCCCCGACTTGTGGATTTCTACTGGACTCTTTGCCTGTCATTTTTTCCACTTAATCCAAGCTCCTCGCCCTCACATTGACTCCTGTGTGTGACTCCTGAGCATTCTGGCTTTCCATCATACTCCTTCCCGCCATGGTTTGCAATCTAGTGTCAGGTTTTTTGATTCATCCTGATCTGGCCAATGCACAGGACCCTGACGGTGGTAATGCTCCTCAAGCTACACGCAAAGAAATTTAGGATTACGTCCGTGCCGGGCTGCAGCAGCCCCTCCAGAACCACCAGTAGCTGACACGGGGGGCTCCATTTTGTCAAAGTCAGGCCCGGACATCAAAGATCTCTTCAACTCTCGGAGAATATTAGCCTTGGCCTTTAAGATTTTCCTCTGGGGTTCATTTTTGACTTATTCTCATAGGAAATTGGGAAAAGTGGAGGAAGAGCCACACTCAGCAAGTCTGGGCCTGTCTTTCCTGTCCTTTGCTCCGCTGGATGGAGTTTCCATTCCCTAATAGGCTGCTATATCGTGTTTTCAAATGAGAATCCTAGGAGGTTGGCATCGGGAGTCCCCAAGACACCCTCCCTGGGTCTGGTGATTCAGTAGAAGGACTCACAGTACTCAACGTACGATCCTGCTCATGCTTTAGACTTCTTACAACAAGAGCAAACTCAGCACAGGGAAAGAGTGCATGGGGTGAAGGCGAGAGGAACCCAGGCACAGATGCCCCTGGGTTCTGTCCCAGTAGAATCCTAGAGGATGCGCTTAATTCCTCCAGCATCTGAATTGATTCAGATTAATCTTAATTCCTCCACACATCGGAGGCTAGTTGGAGCCTCAATCCCCACGGGTCTTACTTGGGACTCGTCACACCTATCAAAATTAGCTTAGCACCTATCAAAATTCCAGACTCCCAGGAGGAAAGCAGGTGTTGGCGTTAACCACACCGTCTGCATGAACATTTGGAGCATGGTAAACCAAACTAATCTGTTAGGGAATGGTGGGAACATTCCAGAAGTCCAAGTTGCCAGATGCCAGCCAAGGGCAAACCTTGCAAGCAGGCCTGACGATCTGGAATGATGCTGACCACGGTGAACTTTGCCTGAGCCCTGTGCTACTGCACAAACACTACAGTCAAAAACTCTGCCCGCCCCCCAACTCTGGCGTCCGAGAACATGGAGAGTTCAGCTAAACTTCTCCAGGGGATTGCTGCCTCAGTATCCAAGCAGCCTGAGGGGCATCTTGAACTAACACTAGTGTTCATGTGCAAGAGCACGCCCTCGATAAACAGCCTGCAGAATTATGAGCACATGTAGGTTCCTGATATGATTTCCCCAGCAGCCTGTCTGAGCAGCAATCTCCTTTGCCTCCAGGGCCTTCCCCATCTGCCCTCCTCCCCTTACATAAGGCCGTGTGGAGCTTACCAAATCCCTACTCTTTTTGGTTCGAAGGGACCAATCCAGCCCTAAGCCCAGAGCTCCAAAGCATTTCACTCATGGCCCATGATAAAGGCCTCCTGCCATGGCTTTCTCTCTGCCTGTGGTCTACCTTAACCTCTCCATCCTGTGGCTTCAGGACCTGTGTGGGATAAACTGGTCCAGTTCAACTTCTCTCGTGGCTTTTTGTTAAACCACAAAAAAACACCCTTTCCCATATTACTTAGATAAAATTCACCACGGGCCCCACGTTTCCCTCTGACAAGGCCAGACTCAGACCCTCCAAATACCCATAAATGATCAGCTGAATTATTTGTCCCCATGATCAATCAGAACAAAACGCCTGTAAATTTAACTTGGTTAAATACCTCTCTTTCCCTACGAGAGCCTGAAATTTGACTCCCCCTGATGTTTAACAAGTTTTGGAAGGCCAAATAATGCCTTTCCAAGCTTGGCTGACAACAAGGAAAGATTTCCCCTGATCTCACCACTCCCTCCCCTCCTTCCCAACACCTAGTTTCTGACCTTGTTTATACCTCTACATAAAGAAAAAGCCCTCTTCTGACTTATCTTTCAGACATTTGCACATCCTAAGACCAGAACTGTCTCCCTATTGCCAAAATCACTTTCCCTTATCGCAAGTCTTTTTTTTTTTTTTCCACTTAATAAACTCAATTTTTAGAGCACATTTAGACATATGGAAAAACGCATGGGAAGTACATAATTCTAATATACCTCCCTTCCCCACACCCTCACCCCTCCTCCAGATTCCCCTATTGCAAATATCTTGCATTCGTGTGTATATTAGCTCCAACTGAAAAACCAATATGGATAGATTATTCCTAACTAAAGTCCATGGTTTACATTAGGGTTCTTTGTATTGAGCACATCATCACGTATCTCCCATTACTTTATGGTAAGAATTTCATCACCCTAAAAATGCCTTGTGCCCCAACTATGCCACTTCTCCTAAAGCCCTGGCAAGCGCTGGTCTTATTATCCTTCCTATAGCTCGTCTTTTTCTAGAACGTCACGAAGTTGGACTCCTATAGGACACAGCCTTTTTAGGACGCTTCTTTCATGTAGCAATGTGCATTTAATGTTCCTTCATATCCTCTTCGTAGCTTGATAGCGCATCTGTTTTAACTGCTGAATAGTATTCGTTGTGCGAATACTATATAGTATGTTTATCCCCTCGCCTGTTGGCGTCTTGGTGGCTTCCAATTTTGGCTCCAACGGGGGTGCCCGATGAGCCAACTCACTGAGAGAAGATGGTATAACCCAGCCCTGCCCCTCTGCTTCTGTTAAGTCCAATCCCCAGGTGGCATTTTGCCCGTCCTGGGAATAGTAAGGGGCTAGATCTGACCTACAGAGCATCAAACTACTGATGACCTTTGGGGGGGCACCTGTGCCAAGACACCTGAAACAAATACTTGCTTGGCTGGACACTAAGGATGTTATCCACGTATTGGGGCACCTGTCATACAAAATGTTCTATTTCCAGAACACCAATCTAGTGCTCATCTGGCGCTTTCATAGTTACATAGTCCTTGGATCTGCTTCTGCAGATTTGTATGACTTGAGATACAAGTGCTGGTTTGATGGCCCTGGGCTAAAGCCTTCTGGAAGCCTTAGCGTGGGCAGCCAGTATCCTGTACCTCTGCGTAACCTCAAAAACCTCCCCTCCAGAGCCAAGCGTGGTCCCAGCACCCATTCTTGGAAGTTTTCTCTGAGTAGGGAGTCAGGGGACTGTGCTTCTGCAAAACACTTCAGTTAAAAGATTAAGAGTTAACCCAAGAAGGTTTTTCAGGAAGAGAGAAGGAATCCTTCCTCTGTGATTACAAAGCAACCAATGTTGACTGCTCTTGTTACAATTAAATGCTTATGGATCTGTCTCTCTGCCTAGATGGCAAGTCACCCGAGAAGAGGAAATATGTCTTATCCATGTCCCAACAGACATGTAGTGACATGTGGTCACTCATGGTTTGCAGACTTTTGAAATGCATAAGGAGCTCATGGCAATGAAGGCTGCCTTGGACATGTCAATAACCTGTTTGAACCACAGGCTCCCTAAACACCTATGGGCTTCTCTGTGCCTGGAAATGATACGAGTAGTGGAACTTGTGCTTTGCAGCCAACTTTCGATTTCTAAATTTCCACTGCAACTAGAAAATAGCTTCACTTCTTCTCATTTCTCTTAATATCTCTTAAGGATCCTGGTAACGTATCTCACAGCCATTATGAGAGCATGCTATGCAAGGTCTTGAGCCTCGCTCAAGTTTATGTGAAATGTGACTTAAAATGTACATTGACAATGCCAAGTAAATGAATGCTTGACAAGCAAAAATAAAGAAACAAAAATTCAGGGTCACCTGGGTGGCTCAGCGGGTTAAAGCCTCTGCCTTCAGCTCAGGTCATGGTCTCAGGGTCCTGGGATGGAGCCCCGCATCTGGCTCTCTGCTCGGCGGGGAGCCTGCTTCCCCCTCTCTCTGCCTGCTTCTGCCTACTTGTGATCTCTGTCTCTCTCTCTTTCTCTCTCACTCTCTGTGTCAAATAAATAAATAAAATCTTTAAAAAAAAAAAAAGTCCAGTTTAAAAAAAAATTCAATTATAATTATAATCTGAAGGAGTCAGCCAGAAATCTAAATTATGGTAGGTCAAAGAGAGCCGTTAGGACCTCTAACATGGTATGAAAATTAGTGTGCCTTTCAGAAAGAGTATTTTCTCTTATGGATGTGATGGCATGTATTTGCAAATATGAGTGATCTCCAAGGCAAACATCAGAGGTCAGAGGTGTGTAGAGGTCAAAGTGCTTTGATCTACACTGCTTTAGCATATTGTGTGAATTATTAGGGTGCACGTGGAGATACCAAGGCATGTGGAAATGAAGTTACTGACTCAGAGCCCCAAAGAAAGACAGGTAGGTACCAGCAGTGAGCCCCTGACCACTCCTCCATAGCATTTCTGCCTGAAAAGGACCTAGGGATTATCTAAGAGAGTACTTCCCAAACTTTAACATGCTAACAAATCACCTGGACATTAGGAGGACTCGAATTTAGTAGGTCTGTGGAGGCGCCTGAGACTCTGGACTTCCTGAGCTTTAGCTGATGCTGCTGGTCCACAGACCACACTGACAAGCCAAAGTCTAGCTAGGTGGTTTTAAGCCACAGTTATCGGACAACACGAATACCCTGGAGTTCCTTCCTTCTTTCCTCCCTTAGTTAATGAATTGGTCCTTCAATCAGTGATAATTCTGATGCCTGGGCCTCCCTCTCACAGGTTCTCATTCATCGGAGGGGATCAGCTCAGGTGTCAGTACCCGTTTTTATTTTTCAAAGATTCCCAGGGAACTTTCCATTTTGCAGGCAGGGTTGCAAACCACAGTCCAAGGTTAACCCTCTGATTTAACTGATGAAGCCACTCGTAGAGCTGACTTATGCATTTTAAAAAGATTTTATTTATTTATTTGAGAGAGAGAGCAAGAGCAAGAGTGAGAGAGCACAAATGGGGTGAAGGCGGAGGGAGAAGCAGACTCCTCGCTGACAGAGAGCCCGATGTAGGGCTCGATCCCAGGACTCTGGGATCATGACCGGAGCCAAAGGCAGACGCTTCACCAACTGAGCCACGAGGCACCCCTCGTAGAGTTTAAATGAAACTGAATTCACCCGTCTTGTCAATCAAGCCCAGAACCATTCCTGGAATTCTGATGTCGGACTCATAGCTCAATGCTTCAGTTTCATATACTCAGGCAGGCATCCTGTCCATTAGAAAGAAGTTGCCCTCTCTGGGTTCCATTGCTCTTTTTAATTTGTGAATACACATAGGTGCATGTGTGCACGCACAAACACACATAGACATGCTCACACACTTGACTGGCTGTTCCCTCTCTCCCTGATGCTGCTCTGTTCTGTGTAGTTTGTGGGCCTTTTTACCCCAAGGAGACACTGGCAAGATTCTGTAAACCTGATCAGCTGAGCCAGAGCCCCACAGAACCAGGCCTGCTGCCAGGTTCACAGCAATCAGGGGACACATAAACAGTTCCTCTGTCTGTCTGACATGTTGTCACTGGATGTCAACAGGTGACGGGGACTAAGGGGCACAGACTTCCAGTTATACAATAAATAAATCAAGGGATGTGAAATACAGCACAGGAAATAGAGTCGATAATATTTAAACAGCTCTGCATGGTGACAAGTGGTCACTAGACTTATCGTGGGTGATTATTTCATAATGTGTATAAATGTCATATGATGCTGTTTTACGCCTGAAGCTAATACAATATGGCCTGCCAACTCTACTTCAAGAAGAAATCATGTTTATGCAGAATCATTTTATGCACAAAAATTTCAAAGCCACACTGCTGTCGTACAAACAGCCGTTCTAAACTTGATGTCAGTACCAGCTTACGTTCCCATGTCTTTCTTTCAGAGTCGGTTTAGGGCTGGTGATTTGCAGAAAGTAACTCTCCACCGGCCTTAGAAACCTCCCATCTGATACAGAAGTAGAAGGAAGGAGCTGAAAGAGAGTGATCCCCCTCCTAGAATCTCTTCTCCCCGACACAGGTCATCCCTTCCCAGGGAAAGGCTGGATGCCTACTGCCCCAGAGGCTTTGCCAGGCTCTGTGAGCGGGCACATCTGGGGCTTTCTGACCTGGGCCCTAAGGTCGGAAGACCCAGACTGCTCTGGCCTGAAGCTCACGGCACAGTACCCTGTCTTAGTAACTGCACAATCAGAAACATGACAGCATTCTCCAAATGCTGCAGAGCTACGGGTCCATATGTTCCAAATGGGAAAGGGCTCTGGCTGGAGGGCGGTGTAGACTGTGCAATACCCAGATGGGGCGATGAGGGACACATCACAAAAGCAATGCCCATAACTACTGAACGCTCTCAATGAGACACGCTTCCCATGTGTATCCCATTTTGTCTCACCGTAACCCGTGAGGAAAGATCTAGTACTCTCCCGATTTTATAGGTAAGGAATTAGAGCTTAGGAAGATGAAACGTCTAGCCCACGATCACATGGCCAACAGTGGCAAAGTCCAGCACTGAACCCAGACACTGTGATCGAAGATAGACTTCGCCACTGAGAACCACTGGCCTGTGTGTTTGAAAGCAAATGAAGGCAAACTGTCTTACTATTTCTCACTGTGCCCAAGACGGGGAGGAGTGAAGGGAATCACAGAAGGATAAAATGTCCCATTGGCCCCATATCTAGAATAAAGATTATTCTATGATGGAGCTTTAACCTCTTGTACTCAGAGCACATAGCCCTAAAATGGGGGAGATGGAGAATTCCCTGCCATTAGGTGATTCTGTCAAGTGACAGCTCTCAGACATGCTTTCTAAGGCCCCCAGATTTTCCCGCCACATCCAACAGTGTTTGGCTGAAAGCCACTCTTCCCTTTAAGTGAACGTCTGCTCCCACAGTGGGCCACCTTGGCCCTGGTTCCCTTCCTTCTGCTCCCTGGGTACTCCCACTCTCCATTTCCATGCTCCCATTTTGCTAGCAGAGTTTTACTGCTACTTCTGTCATTAGGGCATACTTAGGGGGTGGGACTGGGATTCTCTCTATATGGGCAGTCCTGAGACACACTGAGTTTGGGAAGAACACACAGATCTAAACATTGTTCCAGCAACTAGGAACAGGCAGATGTGGTCTACCGCAAATTGCCCAGGTCCCTCCCTGGATGAGAGATAGAAAGATGTCTTTGACTTATCCAGACAGAGATCTTGTACTACGTTCCTTCTCAAGCACATACTTTTCCTTACAAAAAACTCTTGATATTGGAATGCCTAAAATAGATACATTTCCTGTTTGATATTCTTCTTCTGGGTAATCCTTCTTGTCTACATAACCTTCAACTTAAGAAGTGTCAGGACATCCCTCTGTGTGCCAAAGCAATAATGTAGAAGTTCCCTGAAGAGAAAGAAGAGTGAGCCCCAGACATCCTGGAACCAACCCGACACCATCAGCTGGGTCCTAGTGTTGCTGGACAGTGACCCACAGCAAGAACCTGTGTCCTCCCACAGTACCTTCGCATTACATCAACACAGATGAGGCCACCCTGACATCAGGACAGAGCACGCACACAAGGCCACTCCACAAACGTGTCTGAATGCAGACAAAAATATGAAGGCTGTCTAGCGGGGTCCAAACATGGCCCAAGACATGGGGAAGCTGTCTCCACTTTTCTTCTGATGGCCTTAGGGATGTATCACAATGTTGAGAGGGGGCCAAGGGAGAGAAGTGTTTTGTAGTGTTGACGGTGGAGCTAAAATGATTTTGATATTAGCAGAATTAATCTCTTTCAAGTTGCTTCTAGAGAACACTAAGCCTATCTGTTGGTGCCATGAAGTAATTAGCATTTCCACAGGGTTTTTATGTCAATGACCAAGGAAGCCAAAGTGGCAACAGATATTGGGAAGGCAAGAATGCTGGGGGTAGTACTTGACTATTCAAAGTGATGGCTTCATTTCCATTAGACCGAGCGCTCCTAAAATAGCCAATAATTGTTGTTTATGTTTTCAGTGACAAATCAAATGGGAATCTCCTTGAAGAGAGCCTGGTTCAGCTGAGATGTCACTTTACCTGGGGGCTGCTAGTGGAAGACACCGAACTGCCTGATTTAGAAAACAGGATCTTGGACGAGATTGATTTCCTGGACACCAAATACAACGTGGGGATCCACAACCTGCTGGCCTACGTGAAACACCTGAAGGGCCAGAACCAGGAAGCCCTGAGGAGCCTGCAGGAAGCCGAAGACTTAA
>JAQQSY010005006.1:0-11945 GCA_028646535.1 Procyon lotor | reverse complement strand
TTCTTGCTGAGGCAGCGTGGGAAGCAGCAGCCGCTGGCTGGGACGTGAGGCTACATGGTGGCCCAGCGAGATGAAGCTCCAGTGGTCCACGCTCACGTCCACTGAGCCCTGCTACAAGTTGCGCCCGATGATCACCAAGTGCTTCTTCATCAGGGGCTGGAACTCGTGGCCCTGGAGGCGCGCCCGGTCCCGGTAGTGAGCTGCCGTGTGCCTGAGAGTGTTCCCTGCAGCTTTCCATGGCGGCCGTGGAGCTGAGGGCCGCACGAGGATGCCAGGTGAGCGACAGGTGGAGGCTTCTCCATTGTATCGATTGATTGATTTATAGGTTTATTTGAGAGAAAGAGCATAGAGGGAGGGGCAGAGGGAGAGGGAAAGAGTCTTTTTTTTTTTTTAAGATTTTATTTGACACATAGAGCATAAGCAGGGGGAGCGGCAGGCAGGCAGAGCGAGAGGGAGAAGCAGGCCCCGCGCTGAGCAAGGAGCTAGATGTGGGATTCGATCCCAGGATCCTGGGATCATGACCTGAGCGGAAGGCAGTGGCTTAACCAACTGAGCCACCCAGGCGCCCCGAGGGAAAAAGAGTCTTAAGCGGACTCAACGCTGAGTGTGGAGCAAGGTGAGGCTGAATCTCAAGAGTGTTTAGAAGAACATTCCATGTTTCTGCCCCTATACCATGGAGTTGAGTTTAAGTTGGGGGGTATCATTGGAGGTTCCATGAATTTCTTTTTTCCTTCTGTGCTGCCCTCTCCCCCACTTGTTAGGAGAAATGATCACTGTGTTAGTTCTGGGAGCCCTAATAGTTCTGTTTCTGGAAGGAACTCTTAAAGGACTGTTTGAGTTAAGCTTCCTTTACTTGTTTCACAACTGATGATCTGTTCTTTCTTTATCCTTTTTCTTTTTGGAGGATAGTGACATATGTTTTATGTTTTGGGTCTCTCTGCCATCTTTCTCTGGCTAGTTTAAAAACCCTTCACTATTCTAGTCTTCATTATGTCTGTCCTACTTAGATGACTCCTATCCTGTGCCTCCGAGGAAGTGAAGTTGTGTGTGGTCATGGTTAAGATCTTTCAGAGAATTCTTCAGGCAGCTTGTGTCATTTCTTTTAAAAATATATTTTCCTCTTTGACCCAGAATATACTGAAAAGTAATTTTATAGAAGATTCATTTCTGTCTTTCTGAATTTGTTCAGTTTAAAAATCATTTTTTTCCCTCTGATATAAAACAAAGGAACCTGGCTGGGGTTTCTAGCGAGTAGTGTCCTGAAGTATATGAATTTGTTTTTTGGGGCTGCTGGTAACAAATCGCCACGAACCAAGTAGCCCGAAACAACAGAAATTTATTCTCAGGATTCTGGAGGTTAGAAATCCAAAATTAAGGTGTCAGCAGGGCCATCCTCTTTCTGAAGACACTAGGTAAGAATCTTCCTTGACTCTTCCCAGCTTCAGGCAGACCTTGGCACTCCTTGGCTTGCAGTTGCTTCATTCAATCTTGTCATTGCATGGTCTTCTTCCTGTTTGTCTGTTTCTCTGTGTGCCCTCTTCTCTTGTAAGGGCTTTATTAGTCCACTATAACCTATGGTCTCCTTTTTACTGAACTAATTGCATCTGCAAAGATCCTGTTTCTAAATAAGGTCACATTCTGAGGTTCTGGGTGGACATGAATTTGGGGCTTTACTATTCAATCTAGCAAGTAGAGGTTGAGGGCAGGTAGTGTGTAGAGACTGAACCCCTCAGGACTAAGGAGCACGTAAGTGTTGGTATTTGAGTAGTGTGCCAGTGAAGGAAGATTAGAAATCATGTTTTGTCCTTTCTGTACACTCGACTATCCAGTGTGCCTTCAAAATTTGGTTAGGGGTTATCTCCAGGTATGAGGTATGATTAGTGTCAGTGAGGGAAGGATCAATAGGAGTGCTAGAGGAGAAAAGATACACGGTTTCACAATGAGCCCATTTGTTTCTTCAAGCATGAAGGTGGAAGCTTAGAGCCTGATCAGAAGAGGATCTTCGGAATGGGAGCTCTCTGTAGCAAATATAAGAGGAAGCCGAAGTGGTTGGATATTGCTTTGCATAATGCCTTTCCAGGTACCTTGGGTTGAAGCAGCTTCTCTTCAACCACAGCCTCAGGTCAAGAGCTGTATCTGTCTCTCCTCCAGCAGAGGAAGCCTCGTCTTCAGCTCTTGCGTCTTTAGCTCTTGCATGGACCCAACTTGGGAGGAGGTGGGGTCATGAAGTAGGAGAGAACACAGTGGTGAGCACAGTGCAGACCCCAGCACTGGACATTCTGTCCCCAGAAAAGGAAACATGATTGCTACCTTGGCCACTATCCTCTCATCCTGATCTCTAATCACCCATGCTAATGTAGAAAAGGAGCTTGAATCCTCTGACTTTTGCTTGAGCTTAGAGTTCTTTTTAAAGCTCCAGAGCTGCTGAGAAAACTACCTAGTAGGGAAAAGGTATTTACTCCACTGTCTTATTTACAGACATAAGTAATTAGATTTGAAAAATAAAGGATAGGGGCTCCTGGGTGGCTCAGTTGGTTAAGCGGCTGCCTTTGGCTCAGGTCATGATCCCGGGGTCCTGGAATTGAGTCCTGATTCAGGCTCCCTGCTCAGCAGAGAATCAGCTTCTCCCTCTGACCCTCCCCCTTCTCATGCTCTCTCTCTCTCTCATTCTCTCTCTCTCAAATAAATAAAATCGTAAAAAGAGAGAGAGAGAGAGAAAGGATAATGTTGGCTAGTTAAGAGTTAGAATGTATTTATTTATTTATTCATTCATTCTTTCTTAGAGAGAGGAGGCAGAGAGGAAGAGAGAATCTTATGTAGGTTCCATGCCCAGCAGGGAGCCTGATGCAGGGTTGGATCTCACAATCCAACTGAGGTCATGACCTGAGTTTAAATCAGGAGTTAGACGCTTAACTAACTGAGCCACCCAGGTTTCCCAAGAGTAAGAACTTTTTAGTCACTTGAATTTTAGAAGCTTCCTGATGAAGAAATAACTCAGGCATTAAAAACTACCTTGTCTATTCCAGTTACCTTTTATTATTTGCCTGAGACTTGACTGTAAAGGTACAATAAATCTAAGAACAGAGTTATGCTCAGGCATGGGTTATTTCAGTTAGCCCAGGCAGAGAAACCTGTTTCTGAACCAAGTCTCAGCTGGTGGGACTCCTTTCTTGCTTGCACTTCAGAAGTAGAAAGAAAAGTAAAAGCCCAACCAAACGCTCTCAGTTGCCAAGGAAACAGTGTTTTCTGCTGAATGGAAGAGAAATGTGAACTCTGCAGTCTTGTTGACTCACTGTAAGTCGATTCCAATGATCCCAAGTAAATGGTCTGTCAAACAGCAGAGTTCTGTTGTCCTTTGCATAGATGGGAACTTTATACATGGTAAAAATCCAATACTAACTGATAACTTGAGAGTGTGGTATTGTAATAATTAGGTGGTTTTACTCTCTATATGTCCTCCACTCCCCACTGCTTAAATGAACTTCTACACAGTACAGAACATGTACAGGTACAGAGTCAACTCAGACTAGTGCAGTTCAAAACCACACAGTGGAGTCTTAAATTTTTAGATTCTGAGGAGGTAATAGTTTAGAGGGCATGCTTCTAACTATGGCCCCCTATAGACGAGCCTCTCCTAATTGGCTTCACATGGTCTGCAAAGATAGCTGTTTGCCATTCTCATGTGATAAGAAGACATCTCGGCTGTGTGAACAAAAGGAAGCAAGGAGAGTGCCTACTAACCCTTGAGGATCATTTACTCTAAGTATCAGGAATAGAGCCTGGATCGAGCATGGGCATCATATAAAATCATAGTGTCTCTCACCTCTTCAAATATGGAGCAGTATGAAGCCTCTGCTGAGGGAAAGATCATCACACCATGACTGCATTTTCATTAAACTTTCATTTGGCAACAAGTGATTGGGCAAGAGTCGTTAGAGGACATTAGCAAGTTTGTAAAACATTGAGATTCTTCTTGAAATAATGAAACACCAGCCTTCAGATTTAAATAGATTTAAATAGCCTCTGGAAGCTGAGCTCACCAGACAGAGAAGAACCTAGATCTAGGGTCTCTTTCTCTATGGATCATTTGGTGTCTTTTGACTCTAAGGGTATGGGAAAGAAGAAAGTAAGAACATAATAAAATTTTGGTGTTCTGTTTGTCCACATCTGCATCAGCTTCATCAAGAAGCCTCAAAGCTTCTTCATTATAGTGTTTTATTCCAACCCCCTTCACTGCTTTTCTAAAATTGTCGGTTTACTGAATGACCCGTCGACCATATCAATACTGCCTAGTTCTTATTGAATATTTCAAACAAAGCTTTGGCCATCAAACTGTAATGATACTAAATTGTAATTAAAGGCAAACCTAGGGTCTTCTAGTTTATAATGTTACTGTTGCCAGGATTCTGAATATGCAAGTTCAAAACAGATATGACCCTGTTGAATATATATGTGTTCATTTTGGAGAACATAAAGCCTCCATTTAGAAGTAGGAGGAGAAAGGAAAACCTTTATGCCACTGTGGTAAGCTGGAAAGTCAGTAGTGATTATAATCCTGTTTGATTTTTATTTGACTTATCTTCTGAAATTTCAACGTGTGTTAACATTTTAGCTAATGTATTATAAAATAGATTTAGATAATGTATTTTACTTTGTATAAAGGCTAAAAAGGGATGGAAGAATGATGTGGTGAAATGAACAGCTGGTATGTGAGGGAGAGAATTGTGCTTATGTAGGTCTGACACTGGAAGGGCGAAGAACATTCCCACTCATCTGGTAGTTCTCTGTTTCAGGCTCCGTGTAGGTGCTTTAAATAGAACGTAGGATTTAATATTTAGTACAACTCCTTTACATTTTAAGTTAACATTATTATGAGGTTGAACCAAATGAAATTGCCATTTTTGTAGGTAAAATATTGCATATTGGTAATTTTAAATGGTTCAACCTAATATTCTGTTTTTATGGAATGAAAAAGCTGATATCTAGAGAGATTAACTAGTTTTCTCATATCATACAGTTTTAAACCCTCATGGTTTTATGAGTCTCAAACCATTCTTATTTCACTGTACTGGGCTGCCTTCCAAAGAGGTTTTGTCATTATTTCTCTGTTGGTGGTGGAGAAACCATTTAATATGTCTGCACCGTGGTTTCTATGCCCCCAGTGTTCTATTAATACCATCTACATATTTGATAGATTCATAGTTAGGATCAGATGAACTTCTATGTAGAACTGTTTGTGGAATATGTCCTAGAAACTTATTTAACATATTCCTGTTTTTGGTCCCAGAATGTGGCCAAAAGATACAATATCAACCAAGATGGAAAATATGTAACTTTCCTTGAAATAAACTATATTTTTATAGTTTCTACCCTAAAAATCTCTTAAATTTCTTTTGGGAAATATTATCTTTACCACAGAAAAATAATTTCATAGCTTAGAAATATTTTGTATTTAGCAGCTGAAAAGATTAAAACTGTGTAAATGTTATTGACTGACTTTTTAGGTGTGGCTTAATGTGTTTGCTCAAAGGAAAGAGAGCGCCTTTACTGGAATGTTTGGGCAATTTATTAACTAGGCATCTAGGGAAGTTAGCACAGCATTGTTTATACATAGTAAATATTCTATGAATATTAAATGACTAACAGAATATAGAAAGGAAGGGAAAGAGAGTGTCAAAAAACTCTCACTATGAATTCTGCAGACTTACTGGTATTAGAATGTGTTTCTAGAGTAGTAGTGTATTTCTAGAGTATCTGAAGAGTATAGTAATAGTAATGTTGGAGTAAGGTAATTTGTTTGACTTGAATATATGTGTGGAGGGTCCATACATATATTTCTTCTTTTTCTCTTCAGTGTGCCTAGAGAACAGATGTGCTGGGAACTATGGTAGACGCCAGTGAAACAGTGCCAGCAAACCAGACACATTCTAGCCCGTATCCCCCATCATAGCGTATTCTGGCACCCCACAGAGTTTCTGCTTGGTAGATGGATTTCATGGAAATTTGAGTAGGCTCCTTGAGCATAGCTTAAAGACGATAGAAGGAGGACAGTTGTCATTTGGGTTATAGTTAAGGAACATTAATAGGAATAGGAAATTATTTGGATGTTTTGGGGACATGGAGCCAATTTTTAGCTGATGAAAATCATGACGTTCACACGCCCAGATCCTTCTGCTTGGAAATGGGAATGTCAGATTTGAGGAGTATGTGCCATGAGAACAGAGGGCTTGCAGCACCGCAAACCTGAGCAGGGATGAGAAGGTAGTATTCTAGGTATGGGGGGGGTTCCCCAACCCCACTCATCCTGGGAGTTTCTGCAGGCTAGTATTTGCCAGATTTTCAGAAGAATATTCTGTACTGAACTGAAGAGCTTCACACAGGTGGTGAATGCCACTTACTTACTATTTAATCATGTATATATATATGCAGCTATATATATGTATATATATATATAGAGAGAGAGAGAGGGAGGGAGAGAGAAGGGGTTCTTCTGGCATGAAAGAGTTGGTGCACTCATACAGGTGAACAAGTTTTTAAAGATTTATTCATTTGAGGAGAGAGAGAGCATTCGAGCAGGGGCAGGGGCAGAGGGACAGGGAGAGGGAGAGAGAGAATCCCTAACAGACTCCCTGCTGAGCAAGAGCCTGACAAGGGGCTTGATACCACAACCCCGAGATCATAACCTGAGCTGAAATGAAGAGTCTGATGCCTAACTGACTGAGCCACCCAGCGTCTCAAGGAGAACAATTTTCTGCTCAGTGAATGAGCTTCTACTCCCTAAGAATATAACATAATTTATTGCAGTTTTAATAGTGACAAATTTAATATAGAAGTGATTATTAACAAGTCCTGTATCTCTAATTAGAAGGATTTCGGTTATAACAAAGTCTGGGAATACAAGCCTGAGCATATTATCCAATATTTGATGGTTACCTAAGAACACATGAATGTGATGAGTTTGTGAAATGGACTGGGGATTACATTATGTTGTGCAGTTAGAACCAGAGCATCCACCAAGGCAAAGGCCAGCATCTGGGATGTGATCCAGGATATTCCTGAATAATGGCAGGCAGCAAGTCAACACTGTCCATATGCTATGTGTGCACATGCTCTATATGAATCCAAGTCCTGATTTGGCCACTTTTTAAAGATATCTATTGAGCAAGGCTTGGTGCACTTCACTATTTTTTTTCACTAAGTACATGTATTTATTAATGAGAAAATAAATAGCCATCAACATTCTGACTAGAAAATACATGAGTTGGGGCACCTGGGTGGCTCAGTCGGTTAAAGCCTCTGCCTTCAGCTTGGGTCATGATCTCAGGGTCCTGGGATTGAGCCCCACATTGGGCTCTCTGCTCAGCGGAGAGCCTGCTTCCCCTCCTCTCTGTCTGCCTCTCTGCCTACTTGTATTCTCTCTCCCTCTGTCAAATAAATAAATAAAATCTTAAAAAAAAAAAAGAAAATACATAAGTCTTCATGTATGGAATGAAGACACCAAATATACAACTCTGGAATGATGAGGTTACCCTGGTCCAAATAACTCATGCAGCCCCTCTCGTGACCCTTATTCCTAGGATGTCACATATTCTTTAGCTACAAGGCGAAAAGATTTCCAACTCTGTTAACCACTGTAAAATGTTTTTCCATTCTCTGCCAGACTCTACATTCCTCCAAGACTGTGCATGTGACTTGTCTTTTTTTCTCTCTCCTGGCAAAATACTAAGGACATAAGATATATGGTCAATTATTATTGAATTAGATAAGACTGGCGCATGTGGTTCAACACTGGACCACGACTTCATTAGCACCAGTCTTTAACCAGGTGTGGTGCACTTCACTATTTAAGTGACACCTGAAGATTTGGCTTCAGGGCTACAAAGATCAGTAACAGCAATTACATGTTTATGTGGGTATGTACATATGTGTCTTCATACAAAAACAGAATAACATCAAATTGACTTGTTTAAATTAAATTTTCAAATACTGTAACTACTAATCATTTATTTCAGATGTCCTTTTATGAGATTTCACTTCCCTCGAAATAGTATTGTTAAAAGAATTGTAATTATGGTTTATGAAGTGTAAGACTAGTTTCACTTAGCTTTGTTTTGTTTGCCTAGGCAGAGGTTGGTAGTAGACTGTTGCATAAAATAATACCTCAATGGAGGATATCCCACCAAGGGAGGATTTCAGTGGAACTTACTATGGGGACGCCAAAGGTAGAAGTTAGGGTGAAAAAAGCATGAATTTTGGGGGTGCTCATGCACCCAGGCAGAACTTTCAAAGTGACATTCCCTTGCTCCCACACATGATCCTCTTCGTCTTCTTCATAACAGAAGTCTTCATACCACAGTCCAGAAGTCAGAAGAGAACAGTTTTACTATCTGACCTTGAGCTTGTTCAAATTCCGGTTCTCCTCCTCCTCTGGGATATGACTTGGACCAGTATGAAAGGTGGTGTTGGGGAGTGTGTGTGGTGGTGGAGCCATCAGTTAGTTTATGGTTGCCAGATTTAGCAAATAAAAATACAGAACACCCATTTCAATTTGAATGTCAGAGAAATAACAAATACTTTGTTTAGTAGAGTGTGTCCCAAATATTGCGCTAAAAAAATTTTGTTACTTATTTGCATTTCAAATTTAACTGAGTCCCCTGTATTTTTTTTAATTAACATATAATGTATTATTTGTTTCAGAGGTACAGATCTGTGATTCATCAGTCTTAAACAACACCCAGCACTCACTATAACACATATCCTCCTCAGTGTCCATCACCCAGCCACCCCATCCTCATCACCCGTCTCCCCTCCAGTAGCCCTCATTTTGTTTCCTAAGATTAAGACTTTCTTATGGTTTGGCTCCTTCTCTGGTTTCATCTTGTTTCATTTTTTTCTCTCTTCCCTTATGATCCTCTGTCTTGTTTCTTAAATTTTGCATATCAGTGAGATCACGTAATTGTCTTTCTCTGATTGACTTATTTCGCTTAACATGATACTCTCTAGTTCCATCCACATTGTTGCAAAGGGCAAGATTTAATTTTTTTGATGACTGTGTAATATTCTAGTTTGTGTGTGTGTGTAGTGTGGTGTGTATATATATACATATATACACATATATATATATACATATATATATACATGTATGTATATATATACATACACACCACACTACACACACACACACACACACACACACACACACACCCCACATCTTCTATATTCATCTGTTGATGGACATCTGGGCTCTTTCCATACTTTGGCTATTGTGGACATTGCTGATATAAATATTGGGGTGCAAGAGCCTCTTTGGATCTCTGCATTTTGTCTTTGGGGTAAATACCCAGTAGGGCAATTGCTGCGTCATAGGGTAGCTCTATTTTCAACTCTTTGAGGAAACTCCATACTGTATTTTATCTTGAAACCCTTATTTAGTTAGAACTTTAGTGGAGGAAGCTGTCACTTAAAGCCTTCTGAGTTTTGCTGTGGACATTTGTTGATATTATTTTTTTATTTTATTTTTTTTTTTTGCACAGTGATGTTTGATCAGTCCCCTTTAGATAATCAGATATAAAGGAAGGGGGAGTGTGAACCAGCACCCTGGGCACAGAGTTTCATAGGAATTTTTTTATGGCTTGTCAAAGGTCACTTCTCTGAAGACCCGCAGTAAGCAGAGAAGGTGGCTGAGTAGGAAGTGGGCATGTTTACACTGACCTAGGCGTCTCCCTTGAGGAAGAGAATTAAGATTCATCAGTGTCTGTTATTAGACATTTCTGTATAACTAAAGCCTGCCTGAATAATGGATTGGATAATCATGACAGATACCTTCTTGCAGACAGATGCCCAGTATTTCAAAAGGGAACTGTCATAAGCACAGGGGAGGCCCAACTGATGGCCTGGATCACCTGCGGAAATTTTGCCTAATATGTACCACAGGCTGAAACCCAGCCATCTAGTTTTCCTGGCAAAGGATATGCTGTGGCAATAACACTGAATACGTAAGGGGGAATCTTATGAGGCCAAGGTGTTTGATTTTTTTGCCAGTGCCACGCCAGAGAGAGTAAAACCATTTTCCATGCAAGTACTCCTGTAGCAAGGGCACGTATTGGGGTCTATAGTTCTAACCTCATAAGAACTGACAGAAGGTGCAAGGTTAGCAAAATAGCTTGGTGAGCTCAGGTTTCTCATAGCACCTACCAGGCCACATTTCACTCCTCTGTCTATACTCACTTCCCTTGTTGAGTCCTACTCATTTGCCTGATTTCCTTTTCCCCCAAGTGTGAATTCTTTTAGCGGCTCATCTCCTTGCAGCTAGACTGATTTGTTTCAGTAGAACAGACAAACATGGCGGAATGCTATACTGGTTCTTTGCCCTGGAGGGTAATTGGCCCTAGCATACAAATAAAGACTAGGGAGAGGAAAATGGGGGCTGGTGGAGGTGTGTGATGGTTGGGAGGTGCCCTGAGCTTAGCCTCATGGGTCTGCATTTAAAGTGACTAGTGTCTGGCACATGGACACAGCCAGTATTAGTTTCCTTCCACCTGTCTGTTAGCAACTGCCCGGGAACCAGCTAGCTGATTTTATACCCAAACAGAGAAGAGAGATAGGAAGGAGGTAGTAGGAGAAATTTTCTTTTCTTCGCTTCCCAGGGAATTATCATTGTCATCCTTGGGGGGAGGGAAGGGTAGAATCTGTCAGGCAAATATGATATTAGAATGTGAAGTGCTAATTGCCTGATGACTTGTAGTCAGATTTAAAAAATCCTGGGTACTGTTGCTTTTTCCTTCAACAATACAAGAAATTTGGACTAAATCATTGGTTTGTAATCCTGGGTACACATCAAGGTCACCTGGCAAGTATCCAGAGAAATACAGTGCTCACACCAAGATGACCATATAATTTGTTATCTAAATTAGCAACCTTAAAGCCTAGAAGAAAGAACTGGAAATAATGAAAAGGCATCGATTGTTCCGTAAAAGTTGTCAAATGGCACTTTCCCCAGGGAATCTGGAATATATTTTCTCCCTACACATTCCTAGAAATTCTGACTTCATAGGGTGAGGATGGGGTCATTCCAGTGAGCAACTTTCTTGTGAATCACAGCAATCTTACTGAAGACTTTTGCACTGTGTCTAGTAGAGCTTTAGGTCTTCTGGAGCCAGTAGGTGACTGTGGGTGAGTTTCTAAATTCTGGAAGTTTTAAGTCCTTAGTAGGCATTATCCACTGCTTTTTCTGAGCTTTCTGCCACCCTCTCTCTTTCCTTCCCATGACTCTGCAGACCAGAAGGGGGCAGGATAAGAGGAAAAATCTCGAGACTCATTTTACTTATTGTTTCCTTATGAGAAACTTAATTCTAAAGTAGTCTCTCTGGAACCTACCCCAGAGAAAGTAGATTAAAAAATTATTATGCTCTCTGGGAAGAATGTGTTTACTCATTCCTGAATTCAGGTTGTATTAGTGAGCAAAGATTAATGATATATCCAATTAAGGGGAACACTAGGAGGTGCATGTGAACATTGCTCTGACAATCACTGACCACAGCAGCTCAGCATCCCCAGCTTGCCCAGGGAAGGCGCTGAACAGTTAGCTCTTTTAGAGAGAGGAAAATTACATTTATTACTTAACTAGAACTCAATCTGGTCATGCAGATATTTTGTATTGTCCTTTATTGTTCTCTTACAAGAAACTGCACTGATTAAAGAAAACCCTAAAAATGATGTGCCAGTCAGTGTTTCCATGCCATGTCTGTGCCTCTGAAGGGGTGCTTCATGGTCATCCATGTGTCATACCATGCAATGCCACTTATCCACTCCCAAATTACTGGATAAGTGTAGGCTTCTGAACCTGGAGCAGCCATAGGCACAACAGAAAAGATGACATGAGCCAATACTATTGCCTTTCTTTAGAATGTCACTGAAGAGAGGAAGGGCAGTTAACAGGTGGAGGA
>JAQQSY010005005.1:0-11945 GCA_028646535.1 Procyon lotor | reverse complement strand
GGGGAATCTGCAGGAACATTGGGGAATATCCTAGGATGAGCTCCATACAGTCATCAGATGGATAAGCATGGATTGACTTAGTTGTTGTGGAAAAGAGACTGTACATGATGAAGGAATGGCCATATTTCATTATACTCTGAAATCTCCTAGACATCATCCATTGGAGACGATGGACACAATGTCTGCACCCTTGTATCTCCTATCTATGTGTTATTTTCACCTCCTTGGCTGAATTTTCACCAAGTCAGAGCAAGAAAGATTTGAGTAGAGTTTGTTGCTCTGCAAATTCATCTGCACATACACTCTTGAATCCTTTGTTCTATGTTTTGTTTTCTCACAGCTGATGTAACTCCAGAGTCAGGTAAAAGGTATTTGTCTATATATAAGACAAGCTTTCACAGATAAGAAAGAAAGAAAGAAAGAAAGAAAGAAAGAAAGAAAGAAAGAAAGAAAGAAAGAAAGACATATATATTAGATCTATGAAATTAGAGAGGCGGTTGTATTCCACATCATAAATGATTAATTCTCATGAATGGTCTCCCTTTTTAAGTTTATTTGTCAGCCGAAAATCTGCTGTATGTTAGTAACATTATGCTTCTTGAGAGTAAAACCAATTTGCCTTTTAAATAGTCACAGCATGGCCTCTTTAAAAATAATTTTTTTTCTTTTTTTATTCGATGTTTTAATTTTTAAGGTTACCCCTTTATGATTTTTTGCACTATTACTTTTAAAATACAAATCAAAAAAATAAAATACAAATCAATTGTGAATTTTATATTTTGTCCCCACAATACTTTTATTTTTTCAGTTATAAGATTAATTCTCCATACACCACACCTGGTGCTCCATGCAATATATGCCCTCATCCATACCTACCACCAGGTTTGGCCAACCCCCCACCCTCTCCCCTCCAAAACCCTGTTTGTTGCTCACAGTCCACAGTTTCTCATGGTTCATCTCCCCCTCCAATTTTCCCCCATTCACCCCTCCCTTCCTTCTCATAATGCTCTCTGTGTTTTAACTTTGATGAGGTTTCTTTTTCTGATTCTTAAGCCCTTCATTATTAAATAATAATTAAACCAAATTTATACTTCTGAGTACCCAATATATCCAATCGAATATATGTCTCATGGAAGGTTTTATATTTCTTCTATACTATGTTTTATTGTTAAAATATAAGGCACTTACGCTTTCATAAATTTATCTGTACAATTTTTGTTTTGATTTTGTTTAACTTTTGACTCATTACTGATGAGAATATTTTTACAGCAACTTGATCTCTCTACATTGACCCTAGTCTTTCTACATTACTGAAATACTCATTTCTGTGATCATATAATTAATTCTGCTTTCCGTGTGGAGACCTGGTAAACCCTCCCTAGCTCTGAAAAGGATCTGAGTACTCTTTGGCACGTCTCTGCTTTATTTCTGTGGAAGGTGGTCTACACATGGAAATGGTTAGCGCTATGCGTCCTTCTTTCCTGAGAGTCAGTAACCTGATCAGTTCAGAGCTATGTGGGCCCAGTCTCCCAGGACCTGTTGGGTGGAAAATTGGTTGTTTACTTATGAATATATCTTTGTCTGTTTGTTTGGATCCTTATTTTTCTAGATGATGTAGGAAGAGAGAACATGAGCTCTGTTTTCTTTTCTGTTCTCACTTGTACCCATCAGATAACACCTGATTTTCACAGAATCCCTTATGGCAGCAATAATCATTTTTTTAAAATTTTAATTAACATATAATGTATTATTTGCCCCAGGGTACATGTCTGTGAGCCGTCAGGCTTACACATTTCACAGCACTCACCATAGCACATACCCTCCCCAATGTCCACAACCCAGCCACCCTATCCCTACCCCCCGACCCCCACGTCCCAGCCACCCTTAGCTCGTTTCATGAGTCTAGGAGTCTCTTAGGTTTGTCTCCCTCCCATCCCTTCCTGTTTCATTTATCTCCCCCACTCCCCCAAACCCCCGCCTTACCTCTCAAATTCTTCATATCAGAGAGATCATGTGATAATTGTCTTTCTCTGACTGACTTCTTTCGCTTAGCATAATACCCTCCAGTTCCATCCATGTCGTTGCAAATGGCCAGATTTCGTTTCTCTTGATGGCTGCATAGTATTCCATTGTATATATATACCACATCTTCTTTATCCATTCATCTGTTGATGGGCATCTAGGGTCTTTCCATAGTTTGGCTATTGTGGCCATAGGGCTATAAACATTCGGGTGCACGTGCCCCTTCAGAACACATTTGTATCTTAGGGTAAATACCCAGTAGTGTGATTGTTGGGTCATAGGGTAGCTCTATTTTCAACTTCTTGAGGAACCTCCATACTGTTTTCCGGAGTGGCTGTACCAGCTTGCATTTCCACCAACAGTGTAGGAGAGTTCCCCTTTCTCCGCATCCTCGACAACATATACCGTTTACTGACTTGCTAATTTTAGACATTCTGACTGGTGTGAGGTGGTATCTCACTGTGGTTTTTATTTGTATTTCTCTGATGCTGAGTGATGTTGAGCACTTTTTCATGTGTCTGTTGGCCATTTGGATGTCCTCTTTGCAGAAATGTTTGTTCCTATCTTCTGCCCATTTCTTGATTGTATTATTTGTTCTTTGGGTGTTGAGTTTGAGAAGTTCTTTTTTTTTTTTTTTTTTGAGAAGTTCTTTATAGATTTTTGATACTAGCCCTTTCTAAGGTCTATGTCTACACATGATTCCTCAATTACCATTTCATAGTTAGTTGTTTTAGCCTTGGCCAATCATGGAAACCTTCCTTGTTTTCATGGAAAACTTCCAATCATAGAAGCCACGAAAACTCTTGGATACTGCTGGCAAAGCTGTCCCTTCTCCATGTGATTTTGGAATGGTATTTGGATTTAGATTCTCTTTGTGACCCACATTATCCTACAAGGAAAGCTGTTGATCAAAGTTCAAAGTCCTCTCAGTACATCCTAGAACATAAACCTGTCCTGATTGAAATCAGAAGTTGATTTCCAATTAATTCAACCTGAAAACCACTGCACTTTCCTGTGTTCTATTTCCAATAGTTCTTCTCAACTCCTTTTCCTAGAGTTGAATTAACACCTCTGTGGACAGAATTAGACTTAGAAATCACTTGACAATGAATGCCAACAAAGAAGTTTTCTCTTATTAAATCAATCAAATATAGTACCAAAAAGAAGGAGAAAAGCATTTTGGTATAGATTTATTTATTTATAACTTATTCATTTATTAATATTATAATTATTGATTTGGCAGAAAGAGTGAGAGACCATACACATGAAGAATAATAGAGGGAGAGGGAGAAACAGTTTCCCTGCTGAACAGGGAGCCTGATGTCATGCTTGATGCCAGGACCTTGGGGTTATGCCCTGAAATGAAGGCAGATGCTTAACCATCTGAGTCAATCAATTGCCCATATCCATGATTTAAGGAAGGTGGGTCTGTCCAGTGGTTATATTATTCAGGTATTATTTATCGTTCTCATCCTCAACCACAACTTATTTTTATTGAGCAAAGTCTTTGATATGAAACCGAGTGTGTATAAAAGGACACCATATAAGTTAATCCAAAGCAACTAAACTTTTCCTCATGTGCCTAACATTATAAGAAGAGTAACAAATATTGAAATACCTTCATGCAAAGAATGAGAAGAAAATAGGACTGAGGATGTAGACATAAGACAGTTTTTAAACCACCTGTTCCTTTCAGCATATCCCAACAATCCTACGGGTGGTGAAAGGAACGGAGGAATTTTGAGTGAGGGGGATTTGCCCTAAGAAGATGATATGATGAGTACTTTAAGAAGACTGCCTTAGAGAATCCATTGCTGTGTGCAAGAGTCGGCATTGGGAGACCAGTAAAGGGACTTTCACAGGAGTTGAGAAAGACCCAAGAGGGTGAGGAAGATGGTAGCAATGTATGCTGCAGGGAGATTGGAGAAATCTGAAGGAAGAACTCAAGGTGGAGGCTGAAGTGGGAGGTAAGGGAGAAGGAAGTAAAAAAAAGGAGCCTCTTCGTGGTCTACATAACTGATGCACTGACTTTGTTCACTGAGATGGTAAAAAAAAAAGACAATGAGCAATAGTTCCTCAACTCTCTTAACATTAGAGATCTCTTCAGTATCCTAAATGTTTGATAATTAGTATCAGTTTCTCAGTGACCCTTGGGGGGGGGGAGAAAAGAAGAGAAAAGAAAAGAAAAGATGTCAGATTTGTTCTCTGTTTGTGACTTACGGTTTTATCTTTGATTTTATAGTGACAAACTGTATTTTTACCTTAATATGTTTTGGGATCAGTCGGTTTTCTGTGTGTCATTAATCTTTTACTCTCTTTCACTTCTTTGATTGTGGGGATTAGAATTTTGAAAGATGAGTACATATTTTGTTCTATTTTATAACCTAATTTTTTCATTCATTACCAGTAAAAAAACATCATTTTTGAATCAAAGGACTGCTCAGCCAAACTGTAGATGAGTCTTGCTAAAAATTTCATTTTTGTATGGTTTTATTTGTTTGTTTGTTTTGATCTGTTCTGTTTTATATTTTCAATTAGTCAGGAAGGAGCATGGATGTTTGGTGTATCCTATTTTAATTTTATTTATATTTTTTTACTGGGGAGAGAGAGAGAGAGAGAAAGAGAGAGAGAGAGAATGCTTAGGCAATGGTCAGAGGGAGAGGGAGAAGTGGAGTCCCCAATGAGCAGGGAGCCTGATTCAGAGCTGGATCCCATGACTTCCTGATCATGACATGACCTGAAGGCAGATGCTGAATCAACAGACCCACCCAAAACTTCAAGGTGTTTGACTTCCAACTTAGGATGATCATACATTTTTTGAGAGGATATGGTCACAGATTCAGGTTGTACCTGAACAAAAGTGAAGATGGCATGTCCTGGGCCACCTTGGAAAATTCCCATACACCTCTCCTTATCAATGTTCCAATGTAGAGATGACAGTGAGAACTGAATGGAAGGCCGATGGACTGGACTGTTTTTATCTATGAGCTCAGCTCTAGCCCCATCCTTGAAGAGTATCTGTGTTTTGTCATGTTCAGAGATCTAGGGCAGGAACACTGTACAACGTGTTGCCAAAGCGATTGTTTTGAGCCAGAGAGAGCATGTTTCCAACCCTAAGCATGTTTCATATCCAAAGGGAGAGCACAGAGTACCGGCACCAGCCCCATAATTTGGGATTCTGAGGAGCCAGTCAGGCTGAGCATGGGCATTTCTAAGAAGTTTGCACATTAGAAATGCTGATTCTGCTGTGCCAGGAGCCATACCATTAGACTTTGGCTCTGTCCAATTTTAAGTAATGAATTTGAAAAATGCTACAAACTACTAAAAATCAAGAATTAAATTTCAGGAGATGAGCAAAGCTGCCTGACTGGCTGTTTCAAGTTCCAGCTGACTGGATGCCTCCTAAAGGCTCCGTGATGCTCCCCCAGTATCTTGCAGCTCAGACCCCATGGTGAATCTGCAGGAACTTTGGGGAATATCCCAGGATGAGCTCCACGCAGTCATCTGATGCATCTGCATGGACTGACTTTCTTCTTGAGGAAAGGAGACTGTGCATGATGGAGGGATGGCCCTATTTCATGATACTTTGGAATCTCTTAGACTTCGTTCATGGGAAATGGTGGACACAATGCCTGTGTCCTTGTCTCTCCTCTCTATCTTGTCTTTTCACCTCCTTAGCTGATAAAACACCAAATCAGAGCTTGCAATGTTTGAGAAGAGACTGCAGACCTTCGTCTGCACATACTCTGCTGAATCCTTTGTTCTTTGTTTTGTTTTTTCACAGCTGACGTATGTCCAGAGACAGGTAAGTGGAATTTGTTTATATTTAAGAGGAGAAGCTATCACAGAAAAGCAAAACTAATAATAATAACAATAATAATAATAATACAAAAAAAAAACAAAACAAAACCCAAAATCCTACATATTAGATCTATGAAATTTGAGAAGTAGGTAATTTCCACATCATCAATGAACAATTCTCATGAATGGTCTCCCTGTGTATGTTTCATTGTCAGTTGAACCTCTGCTGTACAATTGTAGCATTCTGTTCCAGAAAGTAAAACCAATTTGCATTTTACAATAGTCACAGCATGGTCTCTTTTTAAAAAATATTTCCTTTTTCATTAGATTTTTTTTTTAATTTTTAAAGTTATCCCTTTAAGTTTGTATCCACTATTACTCTATTTTAAAATATTTGTTTATTTGACAGAGAGAGAAAAAAATCACATGTAGGCAGAGAGACAGACAGAGAGAGAGGGGGAATAAGGCTCCCTACTGAGGAGAGGCCCTGATGTGGGGCACCATCCCAGGACCCTGGTATCATGACCTGAGCCAAAGGCAAAGGCTTAACACACTGAGCCACACAGGCGCCCCAGCTCTATTACTTTTAAAAATCAAATCAATTGATGAATTGTGTTCATCACTAAAGATTCTTTTTCTGATTCTTAAACGCTTTACTATTTAAAAAAATAATGTGAATTTATAGTTTATGAGTCAACCAAATATATGCACGCCAATATATGGCTCTTGGAAGCCTTTACATTTCTTCTATGATATGATTCATTGTTCAAATATAAGGGCCCTATGCTTCCATAAATTTTATCGGTATATTTTTCCTTTTGATTTTGTTTCTTAACTGTTGACCTTTTACTGAGGAGAATATTTTTACAGCAACTTGATCTCTCTGAATTGACCCTAGTCTTTCTCCATTATGGAAATACTCATTTCTGTGATCATCTTCTAATTAAATCTGCATTCCCTGTGGGAACCTGGTGAACCCTCACTAGCTCTGAAAGGGACACAGGGTTTCTGTTGTCCACTCTCTGGCACATCCCCACTTTATTGCTTTGGATTGTGGTCCACACATGGGACTGGTCAGGTCTCTGTGTCTCTCTTTCATGAGAGTCAGAAGCCTGATCAGTGTAGAGCTAGGTGGGCCCAGTCCCCAAGAACCTGCTTGGTGGAAAAACTGGTGCTTACTTATGAATGTGTCTGTGTCTGTTTGGCTCCATATTTTTTCTAGATGATGTAGGAAAAGAGAACATGAGCTCTGTTTTCTTTCCTGGTCTAGCTTGTACCCATCAGAAAACATCTAATTTTTGCAGAATCACTTATAACATCAAAACTCTCTTACCTTGACTTCATCTTCCATTGTTCTGAACCTCATGTCTTTGGCTATACACCTCTGAGCCAAGAGTGAAGCAAGGTGAGGAAATTGGACCTTGGGCTGCTTAGAATTGGACTTGCCTGAGACATGAAGCTGGGCTGTATGAAACCTCAGGAAAATGCTGGTGAAGGAGATGCTAACAGAGTTACTATGCACCCATACACCATGAAAGCATACACATAGTTTGGCCATTGGAAGGGAGGACCTTGAGGAATCTAGCAGAATCCTCCCCAGAAGAACAAGTTAGCATTACAGCATCTAAACACACAGATGTCCCTCTTGGGAGACAAAGTTTTGTTTTGTTTTGCTTTGTTTTGTTTTTCCTGTCTGGTCCACAACCCACACGCTTATGCACCTTCATCTCTTTTCTGTTGAGGAATGGGAAGTTTCATAAGAGTTGAGACAGAGGGACAAGGGACATTGCATGCCCTGGCAAATGGCATTCTCAACAGTTGTATGGGAAAAAAGAAAAAGATCTGGAATGTTAAAATCCCAGATATATGAAAATCTTATATATTATAAGTTTATTTGAAAGATGAATAGAGAGATGAAGTGAAGTTGTTTCTTGCATAAGCTTCATGATTTCCAAGTTCTTCTATAATCCAGTGATGGAGGCACCTATAACTCTATGTCCTATTGTTTCATATCATCAAGAGTTCAATAAGTGACTCCTTGATGATGTATAGTTTAAATGATATTGGTCCAGTACACGAAGCATACTAAACTCTTGACTTAAGAAACTTCGAATGAAAGGCCACCTAGGGACCCTTGAGACTTCTATGAAATACTGAAGACAGTGAGTTATCAGGATGTGCCTGAAGGACAAACTCATGGCACTTGTCATTGATTCTAAGTGGGCAACCTTCAAGCTTTCATTGGGAAATACAAATCTGCAACAGGTCCAGGTGAGGTAGGAGGTTTCCAAGCCCGTTGGACAATGCAACCTACGGCTTGGGGCATTTGATGCTGTGGAACAAGCCAGTACCTGTCTATTTCTAAACCTCTGAGAGCCAGGTATTCAGACTGTAAGGTTGTTCACATGGAGAATCTATTATCTGAGGGGAATAGGCTAAAGAAAGCACCCCATTAAGGCAAGGTAAGCCAAATTGAGTCCTTCCTTCTGAGTAGCTCTATAGAGAGGATTTTTTGGTTTGCTTGTTTTCAGTTTCTTCTTCTCAGCTTGCAGGTATTGTGATTGACCTTTGATAAAAGGAGGAACTCAAGGAATGCTAGTTTCAGACTATTCCCTCTTCTGGGAAGGAGTAGAACTTGTAGGTCTCTGGCACCTACTTTCTCAACGTTGCAGGCCTGCATATTGACAGGTCTCATAACGTGTTTTAGATTGAGTTTTTGTTGTTTTTGTTGTTGTTTTTTGGTCATTATTGAGCAAATAAGTGTTTCTCTCTTTGTCAGGGATCTATACTGGATCATCAAGTCTTTGGTCTCAGGGTTTCTGTTGTCCACTGAGACCCAGTTCTGGAAGAGGTTTTCTGTCATTGGGATAATAGGATCCATTCTAACCTACTGTTGTTCCCTTTATATCATTATATAGAGAAAGAAGCAGAAGAGAAAGGTAAGTGATATTTATTTTTGAATGAAGCTGTGATTGAATATCTCACATTTGTTGTTCTTTCATTAGTATAAAAATTCAAAACCCAGACCCCCTACTTACCTAAAGCATTTAGAAACAACTAAAATATCTCAGTGCTCCTTTTTTTAAAGGGAATGTATTCACAAATCAAGGAATTTGATAGATGTAAAGAAGAAGAACCACATGCCTCAGCTAGTGCTGAGGAGGGCTATGACTCTGGTCACATATCTACTCTATGCAGGGAGGGAAGTCATTCTTTCCTGTATATGGTAATTAGCTGCCTGTTCCTTAGTCAGTGCTTAGAAAACCAGGTGGAAAGGAGGACTTTCTTTTACTTTGGACGTGGCTCTCTCAGCACAGGTGCACATTGCACATTTACATGCTACAAAGAAACCAATATCTTCATACATATTGTGGAAGAGGATTCACAATGCCATGTGTACATACAATACTGTGATTGGACTTAGCCCTGGGTTGTGGATTTGCTGAAGAAACAGCAACAGAGATGCCAGTAGTGGTAGTGATGAGGACCTGTGGGTGCAAGAGAGGACTAATATGTGGTATGTAGGATGGTTAAGAGGCACTGACATCTGGGGGTATGCGAGACCACCATTCTTTGAGAGCAGACATAATATCTGGCTGCCTCAGATCCATATATGGGAGCATATATGCCATTCAGGTTGAGAGTGATTATTGAAAGATAAGTGTTTATGGTCATCATGTTGCCTGTGTAGCCCTTGTTTTTATTGATTGTAAATTTATGTTCTAAGTCACTCATGAGATCTTTCAAATTTATAGAACCCACTTTTAATATTTCTTGTAGTGCCAGCTTATTGCTCACATATTCTTTTAGTCTTTGCTGGTCGTGGAAGCTCTTTATCTCTCCATCCAATTTGAATGAGAGCTTTGTTGTATAAATTGTTCTTGGCTGCATTTTCTTCTCGTTTAGTGCCCTGAATGTATCATGCCAGCCCTTTCTGGGTTGCAGAACCTTGCCAGGTTTCTGTGCACAGGTCTTACATTATTCTATTGGGTGTTTCATTATTCTATTAGGTCTTCCTTCATACGTAAAGAATCTCTTCCCCTTAGCTCCCCTCGGGACCTCTTGTCTAAAATTATAATTCACAGATTTTACTATGATGTGTTTCAGTGTTTTATCTAGACTCATTGATCTTGACAGGTGTCCTTTCTGCCTCTAAGACATGAACACTTTTTCCATTCCCCAGATTGGGGAAATTTTTATTCAGAATTTGGTTCAGAATTTATTCAGCTATAACTTCTAGGATTCTGTCTTTCTCTACCCACTCTGGGATTCCAGTAATTCTGACATTGGAACATTTCATGGTGTCATATTTCCCTAACGCTCTCCTCATGATTCCTCAGCATTTGCTCCAGCTGTCTTCCTGCCCTTTCTTCTCTACCACTTTATCCTCTAGATCACTGATTCTATCCTCTGTCTCTGTAACTTGAGCTGTTAAACTATTTAGATTGGATTGGATCACACTGATAGCGTTTCTTACATCATCTATACTGGTTCTCATTTCTGCCCTTAGAGATTCTATGTCGTCATTAATGTTTTTCTCCATCCTAGCCCTTGTCTGGATAATTGTCAGCCTGAATTCCCTTTCTGACATAGTCCTTATGTTCATGTCTAATAGTTCTGAGGGAGAGGGAACAGTCCCTGGGTTTTTTCTCTGTTGGGTGTTCCTCCTCCTAGTCATTTTGATGAGAAGTTGATGAGAGGATGAATAGCTGGATATATCACCCACGATCCAAGCATGATTCACTCTGGAAGGTTTTAGGAGCAATAGGTATTCACCATTGAAAAGAAAGAATAAGGATAAAAAAGATAGAGAGAAAGAGAAAAAGAAGAAATCCCAGCCACAAATGGGCCCCAACAGTAAGATTTATGAGGTATGTAGACCAACACCAACAAACATATAGACCGACAAAAGTAAATGCCATGAAATAAAAGAATAGTCAGAATGAAGCCCAGGAATGAGATTTATATAATACCAGAACAAAAGCAAATATGTACAAACACTGACAGAAGGATTAGATGGGAGGGTAGTTACAACTCCTCATGGGCAAGGAAGGTCATTTCAGGTCTTACTGGGTTTATCATTTTATTAAGCCTTCAGTTTTAATGTTAAGTATTTTTAAAAAATAAAAAAATAAAGAAAAAACAAGAAATGTGAGAATGAGTGAATAAAATATATATAAAGAGAATAAGAAAGAAAAATACCTTATATCTATGAAATATACAGGTTTGAATATATTATCAGCACTTAATACATTGATTTCCCTTGGTGTTGGGGTGTTAAAAATTTATAGGGACCCTGCGTTTATAGTACTTTTTGTTTGTTTGTTTGTTTTGTTTTTGACTTGCCTTCTGGGGGAGGGGCCTGCAGAGTTGTTTTCCAGTCAATCTTGCGTGGGTTGAGTAACCTTACACTCCATTCAAGGGGCTGAGTTCTGTGGAAACTGGTTTCTCAGTCTTTCAATGTCTGAATGTTTTTGGCCTTTTGTAGCTTTTTCTCATTTTCAGAGAGTCCAAGGAAGGAATCTGATTGCATATGCCCAGACAACTGTGTCACAGAGAAGCCTTGGTCTCTTCTTCTCTGGGTGGTCGGAAACATACACTTACTTCAGCAAAATTCTGACCCCAACACAGCCTGTCACAGGTAGGTCTTGCCCCCAGCCACTGTTCAGTGGCTCTTCCTCCTGGCTCCAGGTCCACACAGGTGTGGTCAGATTCCTGGCCCAGATTAGGCCAGCCACCTGTATTCTTTCCAGGATGGGTTGGGAGCACCAAGACCCTGCTGCAGACCATTAATGTCTTTTCAGTCAGGATTACACTCAGTCCAGAGATTGGGCAAGAGATTATGCAGTGTTCCAGAGATTATGCAGCAATAACTGTCATCTCTTGGACCACAGCTGAGTCTCTAAGGCACTTGCAGGAGTGTGCACACCCTGCTCACAAAATGGTTAAAGTGGCCAACAGACACATGATATATATACAATGGAATAATATGCAGCCATCAAGAGAAATGAAATCTGGCTGTTTGCAATGATGTGGATGGAACTGGAGGGTATTATGCTAAGGGAAAGAAGTCAGTCAGAGAAAGACAATTATCACAAGATCTCTCTGATATGAAGAATTTG
>JAQQSY010005004.1:0-11946 GCA_028646535.1 Procyon lotor | reverse complement strand
GAACCATGAGAGACTGTGGACTATGAGCAACAAACTGAGGGTTTTGGAGGGAAGGGGGTAGGCATTGGGCAAGCCTGGTAGTGGGTATTGAGGAGGGCACGTATTGCATGGAGCACTGGATGTGGTGCATGAACAATAAATCTTGTAACACTGAAAAAAAAAAATGAAGAAAGAATTCCCCCCCCCAAAAAAAAACGAAAAAGAAAAAAAATGAAAAAGTATTCTGAGTAGTTTCATAACCCATCACAATAATTTTCTATTAAGGTTGTTGGAAATTTCTTTATCAAACTAAGACAAATCCTCTTTCACAGTTTTGCTATTTGAGGCAATTTGTAGTGCATAATTTTTTAATGTAGTCTGTGGATGTCGAACTCACCCTATTTAATGCTTTTTTTTACCATTTTTATAAATGTGGATACTAATTATATTCAATTCTTATGATTATGAATTTCGAATGAAGTAATAAAAGTGAAGTGTTTTGCACAGTTTTTGTTTTTAGTGAGTGCATAATAGATTTAGGTATTTATTAGTAGGAAGATTTATCACCTGATTCATAGAGAAACCCCAGCTCCCCAATAATCATTAATGAATTTTACTCGTATTTTAGAAATAGCACTCAACAAGATGATTGAATTTCAGTTCCCTGTATCCTTCAGTTTTCCCATCTTTAGAGTGAATACACTGGCTAAAAATTCTCTAAATGCCCACTAGAACTATTGAAGAATTATGTCCAGTTGCTTAATACATTTCTAACAAATTCTGAGTAATTATGGAAATTGATGTATCCAAGGGAGATATGAAAGTATAGTGTGTTATTATTACCAGATTTCTTGGAGGAGTAGTAGTATTTGTTTTCCAGATTTCCCTAATCATGTTTATATCATCATCCTTGGAAATTACACTTTTTTCTTCATTAACCCAAATCCTTTCCTTAGCCCTATTCACTAGTGCTCCGTATTATTGTTTTCAAGGTCCTATAAGAATACAGCAATTCTAATTTTATTTTCAAGTATAAAGAGAAGTCTAATAGTAAAACAAGATATAAGCCCTCTGTTCCCTTCTGCTTAGCATGGTAATAAATGCGATCATAGTAATCATTGACAACAGAGAGGATGGGCTTCCTGTTGTCAGATGATTTCTGATGTGATTGATTGGTTAGGATGGTTCTTAAGAATCAAAGTGTGCAACTTAGAATGGAACTTGCTGCAACCATTTCATTTCACTGAGAGAACAAACTCAATGCTCATATCTCCATAAGAAATATACCAAGGGTGGTAACCGACCAATGATTTCCCTTTTGCTGCAAAAAGCCTTTATACCATGGTCACATGTAAGAATTCAGATATACTCCTCCTCAGCAAGAGGAATTTCTTGCTCATTTAGTTAAGTCATCTCGTTTCCTGAGTGTATTGCTATGGAGGAGTGAGTGATGGTGGATTCTCATTTACAAGGGACCCTTCACCACTGTAATCCTTTGAAAGGTCATAACTGATTCTTTTAAAATGGCTCAAGGAGAATTCTATTGATTCTAAGTTAAACATTAAGTTTATTGAAGAAGTTCTCCAGAGTCTTAGACACTGGCTCTAGCATTCATGAAGAGCCAGCCACAAATGAACAAGAAAATCTTTCCTTATGTACTAGAGTAAACTTGAAATTCAACATGTAGGTTGTTATGTTTGTCATAAATATCTTTTACCCCTCTTTAAAGAAAAATACCTAAAGTCCTCATAAGTTTCACTGAGTTTAAAGTCAGGAGACTTGGAGATTTTAGTACAAAGTTACTGTGTGATTTTGGCATGTCATTCAGAATATCTAGGCCTTTGTTTTCCTGTTTACAAATGACCTGATTGGACCAAAAGCTCTCAAAGATGAAATTTCACAACTCGAGGAGTATGATTTGCACTTTTTATGAAAGAAATATCCAAAACTAGATTATATTAGAATTGCAGGAAGGAGGGAAAGAGGTGGGTAAGAGAACACTACATCTGGATATATGGGAAAAGGGATCATTCAATAGAAATTATATGTTATACACGTGTTCTAAGTGTTGAGTTCTTCCGAATTTTTTAGGCTAATCTCTTCTTTCCTGTTTTATAACACAACAAACACAATCCTCGTTAATACTCATACTCATTTTCTAAGTATTTGAACTGACCTCACAGGATCCTTCATTTTTCTTGAAGGTGCACACATAATTGAGTTCTGCCATATGATTTCTTACTAATAGAAGCATCCCATTGTTAATAAAATGCTACACTTTGGTTAGTTCTGCTAATATACTTCACTCTCATCATTCCACCTACCTCTTTCCTAACTGGAAGAGGCTATAATAATTTACAAAGCAAGGAAGTGTACATATTTTCCTTTTTGCACTTTGTCTTGAAGCAGAACATTTCCAAGAGAATAAAGTATGTCTGATTGGTGTTCCTTCATAAGTCACTTGGTTAAGAGCCATTTATGAATTGACCAGAGGCAGGTGAGGAGATCTGGAAATAGCCAGCCTGAAGTTTGAGTACACTGAGCCTGAGTCATATAGTCTCATAGGTTTTCCCTCGAGGATATACGCAGAATCTTCTTGAGTCAGGGGCTGTTGTCACAATTTCTTGGTTTCCTTAGGTATTTCTAGTACCTCACTGAATCTATGGGTGATTTTTTTTTCTGTGCAAATGAAACTTTGTTTCCTTATATCTATGTTTCCCTTTATTCTCTTTATACTGAAGTATAATTGACTTTCAATGTGATGTTACTTTCAAGTGTGTAACACATTGACTTGACAATTTTGTACATTACTCAGTGCTCAGCACACTAAGTATAGTCATCATCTACCAACATACATTATTATAATATTATTGACTTTATTCCATATGCTGTACTTTTCATCTCTGTGATTTATTTACATTATAACTGGATGTTTGTACCTCTGAATCTCCTTTATCTATTTCTTCTATCCCTCCTCCCATCTGCCATGTGGCAACCACCAGTTTTCTTTTCTATATTTAAGAGTATGTTTGTTTTGTGTTTGAGATACCACCTGTCAGTGAAATCATATGGTATTTGTCTTTCCCTGTTAAAGGTGATTTTTTAAAATTTAATTTATAAATTTGAAGAGAGAGAGAGAACAGGAGCAGGGGGTAGACCTGAGGAGAAGCAGGTTCCCCTTAAGCAGGGAGCCTGACATGGGGCTCTGGGGTTAGATTCCAGGAAGCTGGGATCATGACCTGATCCAAAGGCAGAAGCTTAACCAGTTGAGCCACCCAGACACCCTTGTCTGTTAATGGTGACTTTTTTTTTTTTTAAGATTTAATTTATTTGACAGAGAGAAACACAGCGAGAGAGGGAACACAAGCAGAGGGAATGGTAGCGGGAGAAGCAGGCTTCCCACTGAGCAGGGAGCCTGATGCGGGGCTCGATCCCAGGACCCTGGGATCATGACCTGAACTGAAGGCAGACACTTAACGACTGAGCCACCCAGGCGCCCCAATGGTGACTTTTTAAAAGAATCATAGTGAAACCAATAAGATAATGTTCTAAAGTTAAAATCTGGATGGATTAAGGAGACAATAAATAATAATGCTTTAGATATTATATAAAGAAAATAACTTATAGCATTTATTACCACTTTTGGATAAAATATAGGAAAAAATACCTTGACTAATAGTAAGAAAGTCTCATTTATTTTGTTTATCATTTTATGGAGCAGCTTTAATTACAGTGCAGCAGTTATAACTGAGCTAGGTCATCACAATTAATGTTTCTTAAATTAGTCATGGGGATACATCCAAGTGATTTCTCAATTGTGCTCTTTGACCCATCAGACTTCCCATGTTTTACTTGGGAAAGTAAAATAAAAGTAAACATGTCAATCATCTGTTTATGATATACTAAGCACTCTGACTTAAGTATAGAAACATTAAATAAGATAAGATCTGAGTTGGGACCTTTCTTTAGGTAATAAGATCCTTGAAATACTTTTATAAATGTAGATACTCTTTTAGGGTGAATCAAGAAATGCATTGAGAAAGACTGCAAGGACAACAGAAATTTGCTGTTAAAAAAAAATGGAACATAGACAAATTTTGCATAATGCAAAATGGTAGAGTATTTCTAAAGTAACATTGTACAAAATACATTGACAAACACTGAAAACATCTCTTAAGAGTTGTAGCATAGTGTTGCCTGCCTGTTTATCTAACTTAAAGTATAATTAGGATGAGAATTGTTTCTTTCTCTATTTTTAATGGCGGCTGATTTGTATAAACTCATATTTTATCCATTGGATCAACATAATTTCCAGAAGAAATATTGATTCCTAGTGATGCTTATAATCAGTATGAAGATACTGATAAATAAATCTCAACCATATGTACATGTATGTATTTATATGGAAATATAAAACAGTTACATGAAAATTGAGTGTGGTCATTGATGAAATTACAGTTTTAGTTTTATAGGTAGGTAGGAATATATAACACTTTATTTTTCATACTTAACAGAAGTTACTGCAGCTCTCCTTGAAAGTGAAGTTCTAATACCTCGTTTTATGTAGAGTTCTCAGTTTTTTAAAGGCAATAATGAAATTGTACATAACCTGTAGTGTTCATGGTGGTCACAAGGGTCCTGAGAGTCCATGACATTCATCTTGTGTTCTTACCAATGAGGTCTGTTATGGCGTCTCCCTAGAGCTTACAACTTGTCGACTCAGCCTCCTCATTGCCACCTTCATATCTCTGTTCCTTAAAGTATAGATGGCAGGATTTAATACAGGAGTGATGACAAAGTCCACAATGGCAAAAAATGTATCCATTGACTTGGTAGGGAAAGGCCACACATAGAGAAACATGCATGGAATGAAAAATAAAACCACTACAGTTATGTGAGCTGACAGAGTAATAAATGCTTTGGATAAATCTTTTGAAGAATGTTGTCTGACAGTGACCAGTATAAAGATGTATGATACAATTAAGAAAAAGAAGGTGCCCATAGATATGAAACCACTGTTGGCAGTGACCACAAATTCTAGTCTATAAGTATCCATGCATGCAAGTTTAATAACCCTAGGAAAATCACAATAAAAGCTCCCCACATTATTAGGGCCACAGAAAGGTAAATTTATGACGAAAACAAACTGAGACACAGCATGAATCACCCCAATGATCCAAGCAGCCACTATCAAAAGCATGCACATTTTGGGATTCATAGTAGTTAGATAGTGGAGAGGCTTGCAAATGGCTGTGTATCTGTCATATGCCATGGCTATGAGCAGTCCCATTTCAACTCCTCCCATGACATGAATAAAGAACATTTGTATCATGCAGTTGTGGAAGGAAATGATTTTGCAACCACCGAAAAGATCAGAGATCATTCTAGGAACTGTGGTGGATGAAAGGCCTAGGTCAATGAGTGATAAGTTGGCCAGCAGGATATACATGGGGGAATGTAAGTGAGAATCCAAAATCACGATTAACATAATGAAGAGGTTTCCCAAGATAATTCCCACATAGAACAGAGAAAAGAAAAGAAAAAGGAAAACCTGCATTCCCAAGGATTGTGCAAGTCCCAGTAGCACAAACTCAGTTACCACAGAGCTATTTACTTGGTCCATTGAATCATAAGGAAGAGAAGACTCCAAAGGGACCTGAAAGAAATGAGAGAAAGAATTAACTTTGAGGAGTCCCTCACACAATGTGTTAAATGTTGGTGATTTAAATTGATTATTGACCTCTTTTATTTAATTGATAGTAAATTATATACAAAATAATGGGAACCAAGGGTATGGGTTTGGTAGTATGACCAAAGCTGCACTCAGAGGCCATTATTGCTTACATTGCTCTTATTTATTCAAGTACATGGAGTAATCAGGCAGCTTAAGAAGTTAGAGAGAAGGGCGCACAAATTAAACTCAAAGATTTTAGGGGAAAGAAAATGATAAAAATGAAAACCAAAAATAATACGTGTTAATGCCTAGAAAATTAGAAGAGTATACATAAGCATACAAAAAAGTTTTTTTAAAAAAACAAAAAATAGACAACCTTTTGAAAATAAAATCAAGATCAATAAAATTAAACAAAAATTAGATATTAGTATGGAATAATAACAGTTAACATAATAACAGTTAATACACCTTTGAAATCTGTTTTTTATGTGTTACTGATAGCTTTGTATGCTGAAATGGTGTTTGCATTGGAGTTTGAGTGATAATTTTTGTAACAGGAAAATCCCATACTACATTAACCTATTATCCTAAAATCTCTAAACTTCCATTCATAACATATAATCTGTTATGAACTCTAATTATTATAATATGGACAATCACAATGCAAAATATGGAAGTGAGCATATTCAATGTGGTACAGTGGGAGTCAGTAGCATGTGTAAAGGACAGGCAGGAAAGAACACATAAAGGGGAAGAATGAAGATCAATGGGAAAGAGTGTAAGAAGATAAAAGGAGGGTGAGGAGAAGAAATAAATTCCTAAAAGTAAAATAGGGAGGATATAATGATGATCAAAAAAGGCATTGGTAGAACATCGCACATCTTTGCTTAGGTGCCCTCCGTAGTTTAAATCAACACGGATTGATGTATAAACATTTGGGTATGAACTTTACTTGGGTTTCCATTCACTGCTTTAGGTATATTTTGACTGGAAGGATGGAAACTGTAGGGAAAATTACCACTGAGATGAAGACAAGACTTTAAGCCTATGAATCATGAGTGGGCCAATGGGGTTTGGAGGCTAGAGTGGTTGAACATGACGCCTCAGTGAGCTGACAGGTGAATCACCTCTAACAAAATCAGGAAGTAACTGATCAAAAGCATCCATTCAGCCTCTGGACACTATTTTACTTACCTTCATTCTAATATTTATAGCTTTTCATAAATAAAGTTTTTGATATAGGCACCCTTTCTGCTCTGTCGAACACTGCATCATCTGCCTGAAATAGAGGCTGGCACATAGAAAAAGCCTAGGAAATATGTGACGAATGAATTTCTTAGAAATAGGTACTAAATTGTTCATAGAAGAACTAAAACAGCAGGCCTTCCAAATATATAGAGAAATTGATTTAATGATATCTTCTCCTAAGCTTGTGTTTCTTGGTATAATCCCGTTATATATACATAAAAAGTGAGTGTTTAACTGAATGAAGAAATTTCCGCCCTTTTTACCACAAATGTCTGGAATTAGCGTGTATCACTGATGAGGAAATCCTCATGATCTGAGAGAGAAAAAGACCATGTACCTGTTTCTCTGCCTTTTTAGAAAACCCTGGTGACTTTGTGAGGCTCTCAAGAGTTTATCAGAAGCCAAGTCCCCACAGAGTTTGCAATCCTTCCTCTTGGAGATGTAACGTTTTTCAGCTATATTCAGGGGTTGGGGAGACCCATCTTTAAATAGGAAATACAGATACATATTAAGCAAATAAGATGATCAGATTTATAGGTTTGTATAGAAGTGGGAAAGAACTTTGAGAGAATCTTGTTCAGTTACTTCATTCTGTGGATAGAGAGCCAAGCCTGTGAGGTTAAACGGTTAGCCAGTGTCTTCAGAGTTACATTCACAGAGCCAGAACTAGAAGTCAGCCTAACTTCCAGTCCAGTCGTCGTCTTCAATAATGCTCTATACCTGCTTAAATAGAGTTATGGAAAAGCTAGAATGATTTATATTTGAAAGGATCACTTTAACCTAATTAGAAGTGCCCTATTCAACCCTGAGTTTTTATTCATTTAAAATAAAATGAACCTTCCCTTCCTAAAGACTTTTCTTTTTGCCATTGGAAATCGCTCTTCTCAAGCCTCTTCCCTATTTCATCACATAACCTGGTCAGTCCTTGAACAGTTTCATCTAAGAACTTATAGCTACCAGCTCCTCTGTACCATCCCCTGGCATGGGGCCAGAAGCTTTCTGACTCTGAGAAGAGCCTCTTAGGCTAGACATTGGCTGGTTCCTTCAAATGTGAAGAAAAGTAACACTGAAGGAGAGGGAACCACACCAGAAAGCTGGAGGTGGGGGATTGAGATCTCCTTCCTTTTGTTTAAGATGGAGTTTGGTTTTCAAATAGGCAGGAATAACTGAAGTCTGATGTCTGTTTTACACAGTGAAAAGAAAAGTTTAAAATGAGTTGGAGAGCACAAAAATCAGAAACAGCTGAATCTTGAAAAACCTTCACAAATCTAACATATCAAAAGGTGTGTGTGTGTGTGTGTGTGTGTGTGTGTGTGTGTGTGTAGAATTGATTTGACAAGACAATGCAATGATTGAAATTTGAAAATAAGAGAGTGGTGATGTAGAATAACAGGAAAAAATATTTTCAAAACAAGAAAACTTCTGATGCTGGTATTTTACAGAGGAACAAATACTAAAGCGGACTTAAGGGGGAGTGAGAGAGGGACACAACCATGACAGGTGCAGTTTTATAATTAAAAAACATCTTTCTTACCTGCCTGTTCAGCCATAGGATTTGCATTTTTGGAAGAATAGAAATTCAGAGAAGTCAGTTTTATTTTCTGTACATAATCTTCCTTCAAAGACAAAGCTATATATGATTCTTCAAAATGGGAAATAAGCTAATTAGGTGCACAGGAGAATGACCTATTATTGTCTCAGAAAAGGCCCATACTGAGCCCATTATTAGTTTCTCTCAGGGAACTAAATCTTGAGTCACATTGGTTTCCCCATGAGAGAAATAATGAAAAAGAAATTGCCTAGTAATGCAACAAAGGGGAAGAGGGAAGATTTTGAGGCAATATGTTGGTTTGTATAAAAATATCCCTTTATAGGATACATGATCTTTGGGATGAAATGCTTAGAAGCACTGAGATGAGGGGCTGAGGATGTGAAAACATATCCTGAGTGGACAGACATACCTTCACTTGTAGTACCAGACTTAAAAAAATACATGTAAAATCCCTGATATGTAAAGATAATCCTTTTTTTTTTTTAAGATTTTATTTATTTATTTGAGAAAGAGTGAGATCACAAGCAGGCGGGGGGGGGGGGGGAAGCAGGCTCCCCACCGAGCGGTGAGCCCTATGTGGGACCTGATCTCAGGACCCTGAGATCATGACCTGAGCCGAAGGCAGAGGCTTCAACACATTGAGCCACCCAGGCACCCTGTAAAGATAATTGTTACAACTGACAGTAGGGAAATAAATAGATCACTTTCTTATTATCAGTTATAGCCGATATTTACCTTTGTAGGTTCCTGCAGTCCCAAACTTTGGAGTTTAGAAGATAAAAATCTTCTTTTTTTCTCCCCATATATGTTTATTTTATTTTTTGTAATATCTCAGTGTTACAAGATTAATTGTTCATGCACCACACCCAGTGCTCCGTGCAATACCTGCCCTCCTCAATACCCACCACCAGGCTCGCACAACCCCCAACCCCCTCCCCTCCAAAACCCTCAGTTTGTTGCTCAGAGTCCACAGTCTCTCATGGTAGAAGATAAAAATCTTCTTGAAGGCATTTAACTTTTATTTTTCCTGAGTTGACTAGATAGAACTAAAATTTGTACATTATTGGGGCAATTTCTGAAGAGATCAGTGGAAAATAGATACAAACACAAAAGAGGAAAAATATAGGAGGTTCTTTTGAGTGTTTGTAAGAAGATCACATTTACCTTGAGGGAGATACTCATTCTTAAGACCTATGACAAGGTATTGAAACAAGCCTAGTGTGTTTCTGTAAAGAACCAAGGCTTTATCTATATTTGATATGTAGATACAAAGAATCTGATCTCTAGGCTATCATGAGGTCCCAAAGTGTCAAGGGTCTATCTTTGCTTGAATTGTGTTTGTTTAGAGTTGTATTTTCTTTTTTCTTTTTTAGAAGCAATGGAAAATCATAATTCTTTAGGATACCTGAAGAATGATGGTTAGTGTCAAGTTAATTTTTGAAAAGTATTGACATTCAAAATGTATAAATAAGGATACAAACCGGAGAATAATGCATGCAGAAATATTTAAAAATAAATAGGAATGCATGGTCAGCGACATGAGTCAGCATATATATGATGAAGTAAAATAATTTAATTGCTTGGAAGAAGCACTACTACTCCAAGATTGGAGGAAAATTTCTCTTGTTGCCTTCTTGCCTTACTGGCTATAACAATGCAGTGAACACTCCACAGCCCCATAAATCATTCTATCACGTCAATGTACTTCTTTCCTGATGTGCCTGTGTTCTAACTGGCCAACTGGATACCAGGCAGAATAGCATATTAAGATGAATGAGGGAGAATCTAGGCAGAAATAAAGCCCTAGGAAATTCTCCAGCCAAGCATAGGGCACTCTGTGATTTGAGAGGATACCCTGGGGCATGGATCCTGGGTTTACTTGGCAGCAAAGAAGGTTGCTGAGGTAACATAGGAGCGGGGGCTGTTAATGCAGAATTGATGAGACCTTAAAGTATCAGAGAGGATTGGGTTCACTGATACAGTCTGCCCCAGCTAAAACTGGCTCAAGATTTAAACTAGCTGAAGCCAGCAAAAAGAAACTTATCAGTAGATTACACTGCAGAGAATTGACAAAGACGTACAGAAAATTGATTGAGAAAAGACAAAGAAAAGGCGATTAGGTACTCTAATTCTGTTACTAAGCAAATATCAAAAGGAAGCGGATAGTCCAGTAGGGAGGGAACTTGGGGCAGGAGATGACTCGCTGGGACCTGCTTTCCACTTCTCCTTCCCAGTTCCCTTCCCCTATTGCTGGACTGGGGTAAGGGCAGCCAGAGCAGGAACCTGAGCTCAACCCAGGTCACTGAGCTGGAGGGATGAGGAACAACTGTGCAATATCAGCCTCCTCCTCCCAGGAGCTGGAGGAGCTAGAGCGCTTCATGTGCAGAAGGCTATATGGTGGGGTACCCGGTGTAGGTGCTGCTTGCTGACAGCACAGAGGCTGATGGTGAGAGCAAGCAAACACAGTCCCAGGAGGAGATGTGCCAATAATAGACCACCAGTGAAAGGCCTAATGAACAAGAGCCAATGGACCACAATGAGCAGCTGGAAAGCAGTTGTTTTCATTCTCTAAGGCAAGTCTCCCTCCCCCACCACACACTTACTTGGAGCTGAAGAAGGAGGTAATCCGAAATGCTGGTGGACAGTGTTTTTTAAAAGTCCCAGTAAAAGCCTGTTCTCACTAAGCCAGAATCCAGGAAAAGGGAAATCTAGCTTGTTAGAAAAGTTTTAGACAGTAACTGTTCTATCTCAGCCAAATAGCACAGAACAAGCTGTGGCCCCACATTCACCTACACCAGCAAAGACCCAGTTGGCATCTAGACTGCTACCCTCACAAGGCTGTAACAGGGCACCTTCTGTGTTCCCTTCACCAGGCTGGTGTCAGAGAAAGCTAGGCAGGAGGCTGAGACTTTCATCTCTGCCAGCTTGTAAGAAGGCCCCCCAAATACCCCATGGTATTATTAGAGAGCATATGAGAGCCTGGACTTCCATCCCCACTGAGCAGTATTGAGGCACTTCTCCTCGCCAAGCTAGGTTGTATCAGAGGAGGTTCTAATAGAGAGTTGAGACTTCCACTACTGCCCCTAGGAGTCAAGCCACCCCCTTAGCAGGGTCAGTGGGGACTGTGTGGGCCCTGGAACTCCCACTTCCACCTACCTGTATCAAGTGCACCCCTGGACTTCTACCCTTCACTAATAATGGTGAGACTGTGCTCCCCTTCCCCCTGCCAGAGTGGTATCACAAAAAGTGAGTTAAAACAGAAGATTTAAATAAGAATCAGAGTCTCATTACATAACATGCAAGTGTCCTAATTGCAATAAAAAAAATCATTGTCGTAGCAAGAGCTGGAAAGATTTCAAACTAAATGGAAAAACAATTAATAGACGGAAACACTGAGATGAGAAATTGGACTTTATCAAAATTAAAAACTTTTATTCTGGGAAAAACCTTGTTTGGAAGATGAAGAGACAAATTACAGAGAGAAAGAACATTT
>JAQQSY010005003.1:0-11946 GCA_028646535.1 Procyon lotor | reverse complement strand
GACAAAGAACATTGTGCAAGTTTAAGGTGTACAACTTGTTGATTTAATACATTTATATGCTGCATAATGATTACCTTAATAGCTTAAGCTGACACCTTTAACACATTATCACATAATTTCTATTTCTTTTTGTGGTGAGAACATTCGAGATTTACTTTCCTAGCAACTTTTAAGTACGTAACACAATATTATTAACTATAGTCCGCATGCGACACAAGTAGATACCCAAAACGTATTGGCCTCATAACTGGAAGTTTATGCCCTTTGACCAACAAATCCTCCTCTCTCCCCACTGTTGCCTGCCTCCAGTCCCTGATAATCACCGACTGCACTCTGTTTTTCTGAATTCAACTTTTTTTAGATTTCACATAAAACTGATTATCATATAGGGTGGCTGGGTTGTGGACATTGCGGAGGGTATGTGCTATGGTAAGTGCTATGAAATGTGTAAGCCTGACGATTCACAGACATGTACCCTGGGGCAAATAATACATTATATGTTAATTTAAAAAAAGTAATATCATACAGTATTTGTCTTCCTCTGCCTGACTTATTTTGCTTAGCATAGTGTCTTCAAGGTCTATCTATGTTGTTTTCAAAGGTAGGATTTCCCTCCTTCTTGTGGCTAAATAATACTTTATTGTATGTAGATACTGTGTCTTCTTTAGCCATTTATCTGTTGATGGACTTTTAGGTTGTTTCCAAACCTTTGCTATTGTGGATAATGAACCGTGAACAGGGGAGTGGAGACATTTTTTCAAGTTGATCTTTTTGTTTCCTTTGGATTTATAGCCAGAAGTGGGATAGCTGGATCACTTGGTAGCATTATTTTAATTTTTTGTTGAGACTCCATACTGTTTTCCATAGTGGCTGCACCATTTCACATTTCCGCCAATACTGCACTAGGGTTCCCTTTTCTCTACACCCTCAGCAGCTCTTGTTATCTCCTGTCTTTTTTTAAAAAAAGATTTTCCTTATTTATTTGACAAAGAGACAGAGAGAGAGCACAAGAAGGGGGAGCAACAGGCAGAGAGAGAGGGAGAATCAGGCTCCCTACTGAGCAGGGAGCCTAATGCAGAGACTCGATCCCAGGACACTGGGATCATGACCTGAGCTGAAGGCAGACGCTTAACCAACTGAACCACTCAGATGCCCCTCTCCTGTCTTTTTGATGATAGGTATAAAGTGATATTTCATTGTGGTTTTGATTTGCATTCCCTGATGATTAGTGATGCTGAGTACTTTTTTCTTGTAATTATTTTCCATTTGTATGTCTTCTTGGAAAAATGTCTATTCAGATCCACTGCCCACTTTTTAATTGGATTTTTCCTTCTTTCTTTTTCTTCTTCTTCCCCTTCTCCCTCTCCTCCTTTTTCTTCCTCTTCTTGATGTTAAGTTGTATGAGTTCTTTAGATATTTTGAATGTTAAACCTTTATCAGATATATGATGGTTTGCAAATTTTCTCCCATGCTGCCAGTTGCTTTTTTTTTATTTGACATATATAATCAAAAAGAGATTAAAGGTTACCTTTTCATTGTGTAGATTATTCCTTTTGCTATGCAGAAGTTTTTTAGGTTGAGGTAGTCCCACTTACTAGTTTTTGCTTTTCTTGCTTGTGCTTTTGTGTCATAGCCAAAAATTTGTTGTCAAGACCAATGTCAAGGACATTTTCTCCTATGTATTTTTCTATAAATTTTAAGATTTCAGGTCTTATGTTTAAGTCTTTAATCTATTTTGAATTAATCTTTGTGAGTTGTATAAGGTAGTGTCCAATTTCATTCTTCTGCCTGTGATTATCCAGTTTTCCCAACACCATTTATTGAAAGTGTCCTTTCCCCATTGAGTATATATATTTATATTTATATCTTCTTTTTTTTTAAGATTTTATTTATTTCTTTGACAGAGGGAGAGAAATCACAAGTAGGCAGAGAGGCAGGCAGAGAGAGGGGGAAGCAGGCTCCCTGCTGAGCAGAAAGCCCGATGCGGGGCTCGATCCCAGGACCCTGAGATCATGACCTGAGCCGAAGGCAGAGGCTTTAACCCACTGAGCCACCCAGGTGCCCCTATAATTATATCTTCTTGATGAATTGACCCCTTCATCATTACATAATGTCTCTTGTTGCCATTCTTGACTTAAAGTCTATTTTGCTGCTCTAAGTATAGCTACCACTATTCTCTTTTGATTTCTACTTGCATAGTCTATTGTTTAAAGCAGAAGAGAGTCTCTTATAGGTAATGACATATCACTGGGTCTTATTTTTTTAAATCCATCTATCCACTCTATATCTTTTGATTTTAGAATCAATCCATCATGTTTACAGAAATTCTTGAGACATAAGGACTTAGTAATGCCATCTTATTAACTGTTTTCTGGCTGTTTTGTAGTTTCTTGTTTCTTTCTCTTTTGCTACCTTCTTTTGTGAATTGATAATTTTACATATAGTATGCTTTCATTCTCTTTTCTTTATCTTTTGTGAATTTACTATAGTTTTTCTTTGTGGTTATGATGTGTCTTACATAAAACATAGATACAGTTCTATTTTATACTGATAACAATTTAACTGAATACATTTGAAAACTCTGAGGTGTTAGTATATCCAAAGGATAAACTACGAATGAAATATCTGAGATAAATGATACATATTTTCAAAATCTAAAAAGAACTTGCCAAATGCCTAAATTTCTGTCTTTACCTTTAATTTGTGGTTTTTCATAGATTAGGAATTTAAATTTCTTAACATCTATTTCTTCCCGTCATGATTTTCATCCTAACTCCCTAATTATTGCTTTGTTTCTTTCCTTCACATCTCTCCACTGCCTGCCTGTTAATTATATGTCCTAGGACAGTGATTTATACTGTGTAACAGGAGACCACTTGTGATATAGCAGATGATTTCATGTGGCTTTTCAAGGAACACATTTATTTAAGTACATAATTTAAAATGCATTTGTAAAAAACAACTGTACCAACAAATTAGTTTTGTCTCACGTGACATTTATGTGAAAAAAGTATTTATTTAAATAAAATAGTCGGTGATATACAATCAGGTAATACTCCAATTTGGAAAAACAACATAGGTGTTGCGCAAGTGGTTTATGTTTTAGAAACATTACCATAGTGTTTTGTCTTGCTCATCTTCACCTCTGGGACTGTCATTGCTTCCTTTCCCCCATGACTTTGAAATCACTTGAGCAATGTTTGTCATCCAGTACACAATAAGTAAAAGTCATTTTTAATTTCACCTGGAGTATGATAAACAAAATGATGCTTGAAAACTTCCTCAAATATTTATGTTACCATGATAATTTAAAATATCATGTACTTGACATGAGATCTTGAAGAAACTTTGAGAAAGAGAGAGATGGATGGGGTCATGAAGATAATCTGAAAGACATGTAAAGGAAAAGAGAGAGCAAGAATTTGTATGAAAGACCACAGTGATAAATATATAGGAGAAAAGGATAAAAACAAAGGGGAATGGAAAAAAGAAAGGAAGAATGTGGAGCCATGTAAACCTTAATTTGGGCTTTTTTGTACCAAGCATCTGCTTCAGGACTGAACATTAACTGCTTTATAAGAATCAAAGTTGTGGCCTGTACAACTCAGTAATTATAACACTCATTTCAAATTCCATGGTTTGGAAGTATATTATTTTGGGACTTCCTACCTTTGTATACAAGGAAAGTAACATCCATAGTTTGGGATAAACTTTGTTGTACTTGGAACTGCATATTCATACCGTTTTTAAAATTTTGCCTCTACTACTGTGGAACCATAGATCAGATAATTAAATGCACAGAACTGATGAATTCTTACCTAAAAATGTGCAATAAATGAAATAAAAAACGAAAAGTAACTAACATAAGCAATGGTACATAATACATGGTCTTGTTTATAGCATGATGGTGTTCATGTTTATAGTAAAGTTAGAGTTCTGTCTGTAGCCAGAAAATGCCAAAGTACTAAGTTTACTTTTTTAATTATATGATCTTATATAATTATAAAGAAACACTGAGTCTACCAAGCTTTTTTTGTTTGAGTCACATTTGATGATATACAGTTCCTATATGTTCACATGTCAGACCAGGATTGCAAAACGAACACTAAGAAATGCACAAATATTTGAAAATTACACACATTTTTAAATAACACAGACCAACTGGAAATTACAGGGAAGTTAGTCAATATTTTGATCTGAATAAAACAAAAATACAACATGAATGTAGAATGTAGAACGTAGCTAAAGCAATGTTTCAAGTTGTAAACAGTTATATTAAGAAAGAAGGAATAGGGGTACCTGGGTGGCTCAGTTGTTCAAGCGACTGCCTTCAGCTCAGGTCATGATCCTGGAGTCCCAGGATCAAGTCCCACATCAGGCTCCCTGCTCAGCAGGGAGTCTGCTTCTCCTTCTGACCCTCTCCCCTCTCATGCTCTCTCTCTCTCCCTCTCTCTCTCACAAGTAAATAAATAAAATTTAAAAAAAAACAAAGAAAGAAAGAAGAAATATCTAGAATCAATACCCTAAGCATCCACCTTAAGAATCTTTAAGAAGCTAAGAACAAACTAAATACAAAGTGAACAGAGGAAATAATAAAGATTAGATTGGAAATCAATAAACTATAAAAGAAAAAACAACAGAGAAAATCCATATGACCAAAGGATTATGCACCGTGGCCAAATGGGATTTATCTCAGGCATGTAAGTTTGATTTAACATTCAAAAATCAATTAATGTAAAAAAAATATATAATAGCATAAAGGTAAAAAAGCATATGATTTATCTCAATACATGTAGAGAAAACACTGGATACAATCAAGATCTACTTGTAAAAATCCCACAAACCTCTCAAAGTAAGACTATAAGGAAACTTCTTCATTCTGATAGAGGGTATCTATTAGAAAACTAATACTAACGTTGTGATAGTGAAAGACTGAATAATTTCTGCCCAAGATCAGGAAAAAGGTAAGTTTGGCAGCCTTTACTCTGTCTGTTCAACATTGTACTGGAAGTTCTAGCCAGTGAAATCAGACAAGAAAAAGAAATAAAAATCCTCTAGATTGGAAAGGAAGAAGTAAAACTGTTTTTATTCAGAGACAACATAATCTTGTATATAGAAAATTCTAATGAAAATAGAACAAAACCCTTAGAATAAATAAACAAATCCAACGAGGCCACAGGATACAAGATCAAGCTGAATATAGAAATAGCAAGAATATTTATAAATAACACCAATGAACAACCCAAAATTAAAAAATAAGTCCCATTCACGTTGGTATGAGAAATAATATATATTTAGCGATAAATTAAATAAAAGAAGTATAAGACTTCTATACTGAAATCTAAAAAAAAAAAAAAAAACATTTTAGAGAAATTAAAGATCAAAACCAGTGGTTTTCAGCCAGGGTTTATTTTGCACACCCCCCAACGGACACTTGACAGTGTCTGCAGATAATTTTGTTTTTCATAACTGGAAAGATTCTTCTAGCATCCAGTGGGTAGAACTAAGAGAGGATGATCCTACAATGCATGGGAAAGCTCCCTAAAGAAATATGATCCAAAATGTTAATAGTACTGAAATTGAGAAACCCTGATGTAAATGCCATCTGATGTTCCCAGAATAAAAGACTCAATATTATTAAGATAGTGATTCTCTCCAAATTGACTTATAGATACAACACAATCCCTATCATAATCCCAGCGGGCTTTTTTCCCTGGAAGTTCACAAGGTGACCCTAACATTTTTTATACAGAAAAGCAAAGACTCAGGATAATTGAAACAATCTTGAAAAAAATAACACAGTGCAGGGCTTATGCTTCCTGATTTCAAGCTTACTGTAAAGCTATAGTAATCAAGAAAGTGTGTTACTGACATAAAGATTGATGATGTAGATAAGTGGGACAGAACTGAGAGTCCAAAAATAAACTCTTACATTTTTGGTCAATTGATTTTCAACAGTGGTGACAAGGCAAGTCAGTGGATTAAAGGATGACTTTTGACAAGTGCTGCTGAGACAATTGGATATTCACATGCAAAAAGATGAATTTAATCTCCTATTTCACACCCTATACAAATAGTAACTCAAAAAGGATCATACACCTATATGTAAAATATATAGCTATGTTACTTGTAGAAGAAACTTATGAAAACATTTCTATAGCCATGTGTTAGGCAAAAACTTCTTAGATAAAACACAAAAGGTACTGACCATAAAAGAAAAAAAATGATAAATTGGACTTCTGATTAAAATCTTTCACACTTCCAAGACAATGCAAAACTAAGCCACAGACTGGGAGACAGTATTTTCAAATCATATATCTGATAAAGGAATTATATTCAGAATTTATAAGGGACTCTTACAAAATCAATAATAAGACAACCCAAATGAAAAATTGGATGAAGATGTTTTACCAAGAAAGATACACGAATGTTTAATAACATAAGAAACTCAGGGATAGGGGCACCCGTGTGGCTCAGTCATTAAGCGGCTGCCTTCGGCTCAGGTCATGATCCCGGAGTCCTGGGATCGAGCCCCACATCGGGCTCCCTGCTCTATGGGAAGCCTGCTTCTCCCACTACCATTCCCTCTGCTTGTGTTCCCTCTCTCGCTGTGTTTCTCTCTGTCAAATAAATAAAAAAATCTTTAAAAAAAAAAAAAAAAAGAAACTCAGGGATAAAACTCCAGTTCCCTGGCCCTTTAGTGGAATAAAATCAAGTTCTAGTTGTTCACACCATTAACTTGTTTGATAATACATGGCTTGCTTCCTTTCCCTCTCTGTTTCCCTATGCCCTCCTATTGTACTAAAATTACTTCCACTACCATGTTTTCTATCTGTGGCAGTCTGTTTTGCTAGTTCCTTCTATAAAATTCATTTCTCCTTCTTCTTGCTGGACATTTGAATGTCAAGCTATCAATTAAATTTATCTTCCTCTTTTGTAGCTATGTAATGTGAGCAGAATGTAATGCAATGTGAGCACAAGAGATATGTATACTTTCCAGGTTGTTTATATATATATATATTTACTTTGGAGACAGAGAGAGAAAAAAAAAAGAGAGAGAGAGAGACAGAAGAGGGGTTGAGGGAGAGGAAGAGACAATCTCAAGCGGACTCCTCACTGAGCATGAAGCCTGGCACTAGCCTTGATCTCATCACCCTGAGATCATGATCTGGGCCTAAATCAAGAGTTGGACACTTAACTATCTGAGACACCCAGGTGCCCCTTTCCGGCCATTTCTAAATATAGATGCCTTTATCTAAAGCCTAGCTCATTTTCCCATCTTCTGTGAGCAAGAATTATATAGCTTTGACTATGTAGATGAGCATTCTATAGAACAGCAGAGAAAAGACAGAAGGATCCTAAGTCCATGAATAACCAAAAGGAGTAGGATGAAGACCCTGCTGGCCTAGAGTTTGTCAGATTGTTATGGAGAGCAAAATAAACTGCCATATTATTTAAGGATCATCTTTTTGGTCTTTGTTGTTGGTTGTTGTTGTTTTTAGGAAGCAGCCAGCCGGCTTCCTACTATATGATCTCCTATTGTGTCTTCAGTTTCTACCACCTGTCTTATGAAGTCACCTGATTAGTAATCTACAGTGACCTCATTGACTACATCCTTTCACCAAGTTTAAGAAGGACCTGGAAATTTTAGTAACATATTTTTTCTCAGATTTCTTGAAGTCCTAATAGTTGAGAAACACGGTTTTTTCATTACTCTGTTTGTGCTCTGTAATTACATGCAACGTGCACTGTAAACTATCAAGATCCTGGCTCATAAACCAGATTCCTCGGTCTTTCTGTGTAGTATTAGCAGTGAGGAAAGTGGCAGCAGATGGCGTTCCCCTGGCAACTATGTTTCTAACTCACCAGTTCCTGTCAGTACCTGCTTGAAGGTTACAAACTTGTAGGCGGTTTAATTCCTTTGACAGACTTGTTGAGGAAACAGCTGAGAGGACCTCTGGGAGCAGAGGCTTTCTAAAACTCTCAGCCTCACGGCAACCATTTCCTTTGGAGGGCATTTGGTTTCATCAGGGGTTATCAGAATCACAATCACATCTGACGCATCATAAACTAGACGTAACTAACACCTGTTCTCCGCGGGCTTCTCGCTCAGAGGGGCGGGGCTTAAAATGACAAGGCTACAGGTATCAGCTCAGTCAACACTTAAGATGGGTAGTTGTGTTCTGGTGGCAATCACAGAGGATTAGTGGGCGAGGGTATCTCCCACATGGCTTGTATGTACTAATCGTTTAGTAAAATAATGATGACCGTCGGCTCCGAATTGGAGAAGCAGCCCCATCTATGGCAGATTGGGTTCTCTAGGAAGCGGATTCTGAGACGGTGTGCAGGGTGTTTATCAGGGAATACTCTTGAGATCAACTTCTGTGCAAAGGGAGGGAAGAGAGAAGGAGTAGGCAGAGGGAGAAGCTGAGTGGCCATCACCAAAAGCCTCAGTTAACCCCACAGAGTGCTTGGAAACTAGGATGTCTTCAGCTGACTTGCACTGCAGACAAGGGGGCTGGCCCTTCAGCCTCCCGTTGACCAGTCACTGGTATGCAGGCTGCCCCAGAAGTGGCTATGACATAGAAGAGGCACATTTTTTTTTTTTTAGTCACTTAATTTCCAAAGAAGATTGATTGCATTTAGCCATCCGGTGACAACCTTCCCAGGAATAAGAAATAAAGCTAAGAAACTCTGAAGGAGAAATCTGGATGATTCCTCATAGGATATAATCTACCTCCCAACTCCAAGAACCTCCCTGGTGAGTCCAAATGACAGTTTCTTTCATTATTTTCGGGTTCTCCTTACTACTGCTAGATGTGATGGATTAATCTCTGCAGTCAGCTGTCATTATCTTTTCACTATGGTATCAGAGGGAAAAAAATGTCGTAATCAGAGTGGCTGGGATTTATAGGTGGCGCTAGCTGTTCAACCATCCTTTGGCTTCTCTAAAACGTGTTAGACTGGGAGACCAGGACCGTGTCTGTGTTCTGCAACTACCTGCAACCCCTCTTCCCTTAACTTGGTGATTCCTTCTGTTATTCATTATTTACATGCCAGGTTCGTTCCAGGTGGAGCAATTTTCCTCCTTAAAACCGCATTTTTTATGTAAATTATTATTGGCCTCTGTCAAAATTTGCCAAAAGTACACTGTTTCAAGTTCAGATCTATTTCTCCTTTAACTTTAGATCATGTGGTGTCTGCCTAGTTTGGTGCCTAAGAACACAGGGGGTACTCAATAGGTGCTTGTTGAACTACTTTAAACCACACAGAATTTCCTTCCTGAAATGTGAGTGTCCTAACTACTTATGTTTTATTTGCTGTTTCACAAACCTGCGAATGCATGAATTTCAAGAATTCAAAATGTTTTTGGAAATGCCTTTTATGCAATGTCACTTCAAAAATGTCCTCTGTATTCTTGAACTAATAAAGACTTCTTATTATGGGATTTTTGTTTAAAATAATAGGAATAGATGCTGGCTGGTTGAAAGAAAAATTATTGGTTGTGAAATTATTGGTTGACACAGAATCAGATGAGAGGCTTGAAAAACAGCCTGGAGCCTAGGCAGGACCTAGGGAATCTCCAGGGAGCCAATAAGCAAGAATTAATAATCTCAAAAGGACATCATCATAGGATATACATGTATGCATTTTATTTTTTTCCTTTCATATCTTCACTTAAAATTCAAATACTAGATTGGATTGATGTAGTCTGATCATGTGCCTATCTCCTACATACACTGTGATAGCTGTCTCTTGATCCTTTTCTTTGAAAGATTTTAAAAATTTATTTGAGAAAGAGAGAGCATGAGCGGGGGGGAAGAGCAGAGGGAGAAGCAGGCTCCCCGCAGAGCAGGGAACCAAAAATGGTGCTCAATTGCAGGAGCCTGGGATCATGACCTGAGCAGATGTCAGGCACTTAACCACCTGAGCCACCCAGATGCCCCTGTCTGTTGATCCTTTTTATATACCCATTCTGTTTTCTCATCTCAGCAAATGTCAATAGCTGTCCACATTAGAAATCTATATGTCCTGTCGTGTTCATATACAGTTATTGCTACAGATATTAAGATATTTACATATAATAATCTAACACTTTTCCATCTTTCTACTTAGACCTTGACTCCTACCATGTACACAAATAGGAGACCCAAACTTTTTACAACACAGACTAGCATATTTTCTCTATTTTATTATATTTATCGTATACAGCCACTTTTGTTTTTGCAATGATAGCTATCTTTCTTGTCCCTAAACACTCAGGGGAGTTCAATCACATTTCTAGCCAGAGTTTAATATTTATGCAGGCCTATATATTTTTTTTCAGCATAATATATGCATATATTTTTAAAATGCTAAATTATATTACAAGACTCATAATGACAACAGGATTGTGCTCTTCTCAATGCCATGGTCCAACTACCTTGAAACAAATATTTTAAAAATTTTTTGCTATTTTTTCTGACATTTTCCTATATACATGTTTTATGTGCTTTTACTAACATCTTTAAAGTAATTATTATGAGACTTTATGTACTGACTTCTTATTCTGATAAATATGAGTGCACACCTTCCTGGTAATTCTCCTTTCAAAATCCTATGGAGGTCTGCTCCACTTACATAAATTCCTTTGAAGGGCACTGAGCCGGGTGGCTCAGTGGGTTAAAGCCTCTGCTTCAGCTCAGGTCATGGTCTCAGGGTCCTGGGATGGAGCCCCACATTGGGCTCTCTGCTCAGCAGGGAGCCTGCTTCCCCTTATCTCTGCCCGCCTTTCTGCCTACTTGTGATATCTCTCTCTGTCAAATAAATGAAAATAAAATCTTTTTAAAAAAATTTCTTTGAAATTCCTAAAATCTCTGTTTTTCTGAATTGATTCTTTCTTTCTTTCTCCCTCCTTCCTTCCTTCCCTCCCTTTCCTTCCCTTCTGTTTCTTTCCTTCCTTCCCTCCTTTCTTCTCTTTTCTTTTTTCTTTTCTTGGCTTATTTGCTTATTTACTTGTTTTTTGAGTATTTACTCAAATACTCCATTGCATTTGGCTCTGAATCTTTACTAGTGAGCTGCTCTGCTAATTAGAAGTTATTATAAAGTGTTTGACTTGTTGACAGGATATGACATTATTTTTTTCTGAGCGCCTTGGTTTTCTCCTGAAATGCACATACCCCATTTGGGTACAGAATCTTCTTTATAGTTGAATATGCATGTATATATTTGATTTCCTTGTTTTCTTTTTTTTTTTTAATTTTTTAAAGATTTTTATTTATTTGACAGAGAGAAACACAGCAAGAGAGGGAACACAAGCGGAGGGAGTGGTAGCGGGAGAAGCAGGCTTCTTGCCGAGCAAGGAGCCCAATGTGGGGCTCGATCCCAGGACTCTGGGATCATGACCTGAGCGGAAGGCAGACGCTTAACGACTGAGCCACCCAGGCGCCCCTGATTTCCTTGTTTTCAATAGAGTGCCCAGTTCTACATTCTGCTGTGACTAGTGCCCAAATTTCAAAATTTCTCTGATTTTTTTTCTTTATTGGAAACAACATCTACTTTTTGCAGAGGTTGGAGGGGGGTTGGCACATGGTTTTGTAACATTAGGAGTGAGAGTCTAAGAGTCGAATAGCCAGGGTCCTCGCTAGTTTTATAAAATCCCTTTATTTCCCATCCTGTGTCTTACCCACATATTTTAAGTTGTCTTTATTGTATCTCAAGTCTCTAAGGCTTTACAGTTATTCTGGTACAAATTGGCTTCCCTTTTGTCAATGTCTTTTTCAAGGGTGTTTAACTTTCCAGTTTTCACTAATCTTTACAATTTCAAGTGAATATTAAGAATTGCTTGATTCATGTATAATTGAATTGTATGAAATAATTTTTGGATCTCATCTAATATAGATACTTTCCATCCACTGAACTTATCTTTCATTTATTCACTCACTTATTCAACTAATAAATGTGTTG
>JAQQSY010005002.1:0-11947 GCA_028646535.1 Procyon lotor | reverse complement strand
CGCTTTTCTCGCTCTCTGAAATAAATAAAATCTTAAAAAAAAAACTGGTGGCTCAGTAGGTTAAGCCTCTGCCTTTGGCACAGGTCATGATCTCAGGGTCCTGGGATCAAGCCCCGCATCGGGCTCTCTGCTCAGCGGGGAGCCTGCTTCCTCCTCTCTCTCTGCCTACTTGTGATCTCTCTCTGTCAAATAAATAAATAAAATCTTAAAAAAAAAAAAAAAAAAAACTGTACCTTGAGAGTCATCTCCTTTCTGTTTATATCACATGAATTTGGAAAGCATCTCAAGATTGAAATTATTCCAGCAAGGGGCGCCTGGGTGTCTCAGTCATTGGGCGTCTGCCTTTGGTTCAGGTCACAATCCCAGGGTCCTGGGATTGAGCCCCACATTGGGCTCCCTGCTTAGCGGGAAGCCTGCTTCCCCCTCTCTCATTCCCCCTGCTTGTGTTCCCTCTCTCGATGCGTCTCTGTCAAATAAATAAAACCTTAAAAGAGAAAAAAGGAAAAAAGAAAAGAAAAATAAAGGATTCAGGCAACATGTGCACCTTGACAGATTCTCACCCTTCCCTGGAGAAGCAATTGACTCCAAGGCTGGGGCACAGAAAGTACAAAATGAACTTGGAACATCTTGTGCTAGAAGGAAGAATCAAAGAATGATGGGGGATGGATCAAAATATGGCCCAGCTTGAAGGGGCCAAATTTGAGATAATATGAAATCACAATAAATAATGATAAGAGAAGTATTGAACCTATTGCATAAAATAAAAATGAACCACCCCACACTCAATTTATTAATTAGTTGGGTGAGGCGTTGTCTACCTTACAGTAGAAAAACAATAAATGAATGTAAAAGGAACAATGGAATTAAGACAACCACCATTCGGCAACTATCGTACTAAGGCGAAAACCATATCACTGAATGTAAACGAAGGTGGGTGAAAGTTTGAGGAGTAGCAGAAGACTCACACAGTCTCCAATAGCATCATTGGTATTGGGGACACCAAACCATGGGCTTCTTGATGTGATGCACTGAGAAAAATGCAACATCCTTTCTGTGGTATTTCTGCTAAAGAATCATAGTCTGAATCCAATCATGGGGAAACATCAGACAGATCCAGTGTAAGGGCTCTTCTATAAGATAACCAGCCTGAGAAGTGTACATCCAAAAAGAATGAATTTTAATGTATAAAATGACACCTTGATACACTCGATTTTTAAAAAATAACTGACCTGCACTTCTTCCAAGTAGCAATGTCAGGGAGAACAAAGAAAGACTAAGAAATAGTCCAGATCATAGGAGACTGAAGAGACAAGACAAGTGATTACAACATGGATACATTATTTCCTTTTGTTATAAAGAACATTATTGGGACAATGGGTGAAACCTGAATACGATTTGTACATAGACAATAATATTGTATAAATGTTAATTTCCTGACTTTGATAACCATACTATGCTTATGTAAGATAATGATCTTGTTTTCAGGAAATAGAAACTTTAGTGTTTAGCAGCAAAGGGGCATTTTATCATGTCTACAACTTAAGATCAAACAGTAAATGGATAGATTGGACAAATGGATGAAGGAATGTCTGGATGGATGAATAGTGGTAAAGTGGAGACCAGGCTTCCCAACCCCCTAGCAGATGGAAGCAGGTAAGCCACATAGGCAACCCTTATTCTAGTTTATTTCATCAATGTAAGCAAAACTTGGGTCATCTGTTGTCAATGCCTCTGATAATCATAACAAAACTTAAGGCATCTCCCTAAAAGGATATAAGATAATCACTTTAACCACTCCCTCTACCTAGAAAACTCCATTGAAATAGCCAATCATTCTAAAGTTTAAGCAACTTCCTTATTTTCACTACATAAGCCATCCCATAATGTCATACTTCTGTGCTTCATACCACTTTTGGGTTTGACATCTCCATGTTCAGTAACACTTTGTTTCTCAATCAAAATATTCATATCTTGAGGCGCCTGGGTGGCTCAGTCGTTAAGCGTCTGCCTTCGGCTCAGGTCATGATCCCAGGGTCCTGGGATCGAGCCCCGCATCGGGCTCCCTGCTCAACAGGAAGCCTGCTTCTCCTGCTACCATTCTCTCTGCTTGTGTACCCTCTCTTGCTGTGTTTCTCTCTGTCAAATAAATAAAATCTTTAAAAAAAAATTCATATCTAGTAAAGTTCTTGGAATTTCCTTTTGATAATGGGTGGATGGAGGGATGGATACATAGATAAGATAAACATAATAAAATGTAACATCGGAATGAAGGACGTATAGGAATACTTCCTACTCTTCTTTCAACATTGTTATAAGATTGAAATTATGTCAAACTAATAAGTTAAAAAAGAAAATTCTCAAAAAGAAAAAGAGAAGAAGGAGAAGAAGGGTTGCACCCAGACCACATGCCTTGACAGGTAGATATCCTCCTAATCTTTATAACCATGAGGGGGAAGCTTGCCCTCCGTTCTCAAAAGCCTGCATTGGTCTTCCGCAACATTCACTTTCAGTGGGCCCTAGTTCAGAACTGATTACGAATTTCAAGACAGCAACAGCAGAGCATTAAACTAAGCATGATTAAACTAAAAGCATGGGATCCTCCTTGTTCAAGGGCAAGGGATGCTCACCCAAGAAGCAGGCACTGTGGGGTACAGTGCCTGGTGCAGAAAAGGGGCCTGGTAAGTGTTGGCTACATGAGTAGATGAATCAATGCAAGTTCCTGGAACACACTTCCAACCTGTATATAAAGCTGAGGTCTTCTGCAGCCACAACTTGTATATCAGTAATTGATGTGGGCCTTCATACACCAACTCTGACAGGGTTCTGGATTGCAGAGGGCACCGAATCCTGCTAGGCAGCTGGGACAGTGAGCCCCCAGAGCCTCACTCTAGGGGGTGAGGGGCGCTCCCTCCTCTGTGACCTGTCCCAGGTCATCCTGGGCTCTTGGACTTTCTGAATCTCCATGCAGGGATACAGTTCCTGCTAGCCTCCTATCACTTCAGCCTCCTGTTTCCACCACTACCCTTCATCCCTGTATCTCTTCTGACTCAGTCCTACTACAGAACATTCTGAGGAATGGGAGCCCCTCTGGAGCCCCAAGTGGAAACAATCCCCAGCTCTGCCAAACTGAGGCAAAGCCACTGAGCCCCTTTTCATTCGTGACCTACGTCGCCATTGGCTCCATGGACTGTGCATTCTGCAAGCGGAGGGGGAAATGTTACTATGACAACAGATCCCAGAGCTGCAGGGAGGCAAAACACCTACTTAAAAAAAGTTCCCTTACCCATATGGCAAATGGACTTCATTAGTTGTTTCTAAATCAAATATCCAAACAAGGTGGGCTGAAAGGGGCTTATTTTTAGAGGGCTAATTCAGATTTATGGCACCAGAGCCGCCCATTGAGAGTGAAGATAGAGTACCACCATTTTTTGTTTTTGCTTTTTTAGAGACAAATGTTAACATGCATTAGCAGTGTGCTTACTGGCTCACGTGAACTTGCCTGTAAGAGAAGGAATCATGAGTAAGGGCTTCTATGAGTAAGGGCTCATACCCTGTCTTCTTGGTTGGGAAATCCCAATCTTCACTGCTTCTTACTGAGTTCTCCCCGTGACTATCTGGGTTTTCTAGTTCTTTCTACATCGGCACCTGGCAAACGCTGTGTGTCAGGGAAAAGAGAATGAGGTTTTTAGGTCTGAACTCCAGCTTTGTTATTAATGAACTCTGTGATCTTAGGTAAATTCTTTCTTCTCTGAGGCCCGGTTTCTTCCCTGGAGACATTGTTTCTTCATTCCTCCAAGTAGTCACAAATGTTTCTTGAGCAACTGCTATGTATCTAAAGTAGTAAGTAACACCTCCCTCATGGGGTTGAATGGCCTGAGACCACTGTTGGGGCTAAAACATGGAGGAAATCATGCCCACTAACTATCTTTCCTTCCCTTCTCTGCTCCCTGCCCCAACCACAGTTGGTTACACCCTCCTCTAACTTGGACAGCCCTGCGCTAAGGTCCCTGATCACAGTCAGATCTGATTACTTTACATCATTGACTATGTGTCCATCGCCCACTTAGGCTCTGAGAGGGCTCCCTGGAATGAGGTTGGCTCCTACCCCAGTCTGTCCCCCAGGACATGGCAGCAAATGCTCATGAGCCAGATCCTGTATGATTAAAGTAGCTGTTAGAGCCAGTGTCCACATGTAGTTTTGCAATTTTTTTCTCCCGTTCCTCTTGTAATCTATAGATTACACAAATTTCTAATCCTAATCACGTCCCAATGGCGTTTTCAGAATTCCCCTATGGTGGGTGCTTTGGACGGGCACCCGAGCGCTTAAAAGCAGCCCATGATGATCAGTGTGGGCTTGTTTCAAGTGGTCTGCTCTTGCATGACTGCTAGCGGGGAGCTTGAAGCTACATTAGCATGGTGTGTGGTCTGTCTTTGCTCGGATTATTAGTGTATGGGGTGACCCGAGCCAAGTGTGTGTGTGGAGATTATGAAGGAGTGTGGAGCCTCCAGTTCTCGTTATCATCCAGCTGAGAGTCTGTAATTGGAGTCCGTGCACCCCACAGTGTGACCTGTGACAGTCACCCCTACCTTCTTCCAAAAGGACATCTCTCTTTGTTAGCTGAAATCCTGGTCCCAGGGGAGTTCTCCAGGGAAGAAAAATCCAGCATAAAACAGGGCATCGAAACTCCGGGGACATGAACCTGAATTCGTGTCACGCTTCCTTAATTTCCTGAGTCTCCCCAGCAGGGTTTGGAGGGAAATGTGGACTCTCACTCTGGTAATCCCTTCCAGACAAGATTATTCTGGTTACTGCTTCCAGGAACCTACTTGGTATTTCTCATCTTACTCTGATTGTATTCAAAACTTGATTAGATTCTACTGATTCTGTCATTAAAAAAAATAAAGTCCACCCACTTTCCCCCCTGTAGTCTTTCACTCACTCAATATAAAAATCCTACTTGTGCCTCATGGGCTTAAACCTACAATTCTTCGCTCTGTTCCACTCTTAGTCCTTTCTTTTTCCCTTCTTAAAGCTGACATCCTCCCTTAGTCTTGTGCACGGGCTTTAGTTTTTATTACTGTTATTTGTAGGTCGTTGTTAGGGCTATTTGCTGTCCCAGCTACCAGAGGGGAAGGGAGAAATATTTCTCCAATTCCCAGATAGTTTCATTGGCCAAACTGTTTTTCCATGAATTCTTCTGTATTTCTTGACTCCAAGTGCTACCTCTTCCCATTTCAAGCAATTTCCCTTGTGATGAAGGAAATCCTAACAGTGCCCTGCAGCGGAGGTCAGCCACCGCGAGGAGTCTGTGTGCCCACTCTCTGTTACACACGGCAAATGCTCACTCACCCAAGTAAATGTCCCTACTGTGCAAAGTTTTCCTTGGCTTCCCCAGGCAGTTGAAAGTAGATGAGAAAGAAGGAAGAAAACCAGACTGATGACTCAAATGGATTCATGAATGATAATCATACAAAGATACAATTATAAAGAGTTCACACTGTGGGGCACCTGGGTGGCTCAGTTGGCTAAGTGTCCAACTCTTGATTTCAGCTCAGGTCATGATCTCAAGGTTGTGAAATCGGCTCCATGCTGGGCATGGAGGCTGCTTAAGATTCTCTCCCTCTCCCTCTGCCCCCCCAACTTGCACTCTCTCTCTCTCTCTAAAAAAAAAATAAAATAAAGGGGCACTTGGGTGGCTCAGTTGTTAAGTATCTCCCTTCAGCTCAGGTCATGATCCCAGAGTCCTGGGATCGAGCCCTGCATTGGGCTCCCTGCTCAATAAGAAGCCTGCTTCTCCCTCTCCCACTCCCCCTGTTTGTATTCCCCCTCTGAGTGTCTCTCTCTCTCTCTGTCAAATAAATAAATATAATCTTTAAAAAAAAATAAAATAAAAAGCTCACCCTGTTAGTGACCATGAGACCTGGGTTTCTCAATTTCCCCCCAAATTTCAGTTACCTGTATATCACATCATGATTTTTATCTTTTTTTAAGATTTTATTTATTTATTTGACAGAGAGAGAGATCACAAGTAGGCAGAGAGGCAGGCAGAGAGGGGGAAGCAGGCTCCCTGCTGAGCAGAGAGCCCGATGCGGGGCTCAGTCCCAGGACCCTGAGATCATGACCTGAGCCGAAGGCAGAGGCTTAACCCACTGAGCCACCCAGGTGCCCCCACATCATGATTTTTAAAATATTCTTATTTACTACTAATTTTTCTTTAGTTTCTTTCTTGCTTTATCCATTTATTTTGAAAGAAATCTTATCAGGATCTCTTGCCAAACCAGAAAATTTTAAACATGAAGACAGTCAAAACAACACGCTGGCATCAAATTTTAGCCAGCCGGACTCCGCCCCTGAGGTCTGCTCTCTCCTCATCACAAAGGGAAACTGGGAAATGTTAGGTGTTGAGACTATCCCAGAACCAAACTAAGACTGGTTCCTTCAAAAATATCAGGAGGACTGAACAAGAATTGAAAAAGAAATTACCGGGACACCTGGGTGGCTCAGTCAGCTAAGCCTCTGCCTTTGGCCCAGGTCATGATCCCGGGGTTCTAGGATGGAACCCCGCATTGGGCTCCCTGCTCAGCAGGGAGTCTGCTTCCCCCTCTCCCTCTGCCTGCCTCTGGGCCTACTTGTGACCTCTCTCTCTCCCCCTCCACCCCCTGCTGGTGTGCTCTCTCTCTCTGTCAAATAAACAAATAAAATTTTTTTTTTAAAAAAAAAGGAAATTACTTTCTCATCACATGATCCATGCCCACAGAATTCTACTAAAAACTCATCTTCTATACCATTAATCCCTCCGTACAACAGTGGGGCTCATGCCGCCCTTTAAAACTGGGGTGTGTGCTCATGGAAAGGTTCATACCACACTACTCACAAATTGCTCCCACATTCCGTGAGTTCCTAACCCTTGCTCAAGGCTCTAGACTTTCTAAACTAGAAAAATCTAGAGAATCTAAGCTCAGCCAACCCAGAACATCAGGCCCTTCCTGGAGTGGGCAGGAGCTGGGCCCGAATTCTGGCCATAGACACACAAGATTAAAAAACACATATTTTCTAAAAAGCTTTTAAAAATCTAATTCAGTGGCAAACCATCCCCTCTTCCTACCCTTCTACTCCTACGGTTTTATCCCTTTCTCTCTTTCCAAAGTTCCTTTCAAGTAGAGGTGAAAACAAACAAACCAAAAACACTCATGGAGAATCTGCAGTTACCACTCCCCAGGAAAACCAAACTTCATAGGAAGGGATGTTCTAGAGATGGGCCTTAGCGATAATAATGTTCATTATGAGTGCCAAAATGGGAAAAAGTCCAAACCTCAGCAATGAGATATTGATTCTGCAAACCATGGGACACCCATACAACAGAATTCTATGCAGCCATTAAGAATTATGTTTCAGGGGCGCCTGGGTGGCTCAGTCATTAAGCGTCTGCCTTCGGCTCAGGTCATGATCCCGGGGTCCTGGGATCAAGCCCCACATCGGGCTCCCTGCTCGGCGGGAAGCCTGCTTCTCCCACTACCATTCCCTCTGCTTGTGTTCCCTCTCTCGCTGTGTTTCTCTCTGTCAAATAAATAAAATCTTAAAAAAAAAAAAAAAAAAAGAATTATGTTTTAGGAGTATGGAACTGACATGGAGGGAAATTTACTCCAGAGAGTCAATACAGGCAGTCTCTCTGGTATGACTACATAGACTAAATATGAACTAGAACTTAACAATCAAGTATTTCTTAACTCCCTTGGCTTTGGTGAAACATCACATTCATGCCTTGAGTTACAGAAAAGAAGGATTCCATGTCCAAGCACATCGGAAAAACTCTAGATTAATCATAGTGAATGCAGTTCTTTGCTACTCCAAATTTCTCAAATCTTAGAGCGTGCTAAAGCCCATCATGAACCTCAAAGAGGGGCTGCTTCGGTGACCCATCTTCCAGACTTACTTGATCATGAGGCTGGTATTCTAGGGACCACACTTTGGAAAAGGTAGATGGAGGCATGATTGAAGGCATGCATCAAGGAATCAATACAGAAGTCTAGTGGTTCTTTCTGGCTATTAAAAATATAAGTGACTTTTATGGGTTATCTTATCATTATCATTATTATTATTATTGTTGTTGTTGTTATCTGTGATTTCCCCACAATGAACATTTCTTTTGACATAATTTTAAAATAATGAAGCTGTTCTGTTATTTTTTTGATAGCTGGAGAAAAAGAAAAAAAGAAAAAAGGAAAAAGAAAAGAAAAAGGATGGCTGGAGAAGGGATGGAGATCGGAAAGAGTTCTCATTCTCAAGGCCAGCTGTGCAAATGCCTTATACACACGCCAATGTTAATTATTACCCTCCTAAAGCAATGAGGCAGATTCCTTGGATGACTACCCCAGGGTTCCCACTGGCCATTATGGAAAACACTCTGACTTCAATTCATGCCTAGTCATCTACATCAGCATTATCACCATCAAGGTCACTGATAGGATTTCTTTTTCAATTTTCTTATTGGGATAAAATTCACCTCACATAAAATCAACCACTTTAACATGCACAGGTCAGTGGCATTTATTTCATTCACAATCTTGTGCAACCATCCCTTCCACCTAATTTCAACTGAGAGGCATCTGATGAAGATGTCTAGCACTGCCTTGAACTATGCCCCACTCCCCAACTTTTTCCAAAAAGAATTGAGGTGGGCTGTCAAAGGAATAGATGTATACTAAGGTTAATAAACCAGAAAAATCAGGGCCAGGAAAAGAGAAAGGGATAAATATACCAGCCATGAGGTTAATGCAATGTTTGTGACTGAACATTATGAGTATCTCCCAACTTTCTGAGAGCTGGGGCAAAATAGGAAACACAGCAATTAGTGGCTATTATCAGAAAGGAGAAAGCTTGGTATAACTCAGGAGAGCTTAAGTGTTTTTCTGGAACATAATCCTTGAAGAAACTTTTCATGTGGATTTCATGCATAGAACATTAATATACACAATAGGAAATGCCCTTGACCATAATTTTATAATGAATGCACAAGGAAGGATTTTTATGTGGTTGTTTTTCAACAAATATTTACTAGATAAATTAATAAGTAAATGAATAAATGAATGAATAAAAGATAAATCTCAAACAGCTCGGTCACCTTGCCATCACAAAATCCCCTTCATAAACTTATCAGGATGATAGAGCTAAATGTCCAGTGAAGATGACAATCATTGCTAGACCAATAAAGAAATTCTTTTTACATAAACCTGAACAGTACAGAGGGTATTAACTATTTTAATCAAATGAAAATAAGGAAAGTCAAGACTATCTCTGATGGCACTAACAATGTAGGAAAATCATGAGTCCTTGAGTGCTACTTGATTGCTTACAATTTTTATGGAGTTTTTAGAATGACATGGTCTCTGTTCTTCATTCTGATATGACTGCATTGTCTAAAGATCAATTTTTAGTTAAAAAAGATTTTTTTCACAAGTTCCTGGAATAGATCTGCTCCCCTTGGAGCAGAGTTAGAACAGCCCCATGGGCACAATGTCACTCTTCACCCTGCCTCATTCTATCCTGTAGAGTTGACTCATCCCATCCAAAGCTCCAATTCCTCAGCCATTCTTATCTTAGACTTTAGGAAAGGAAATCCTGATATCCAACAGTGTTTTCGTGATTTTTCTAGGCTCTAGTCTCTGGAACAAGTATTTCTCCTCTTTCTGCACTTCTCAAATGCAGGAAACCTACTAACAGCTCCCAGTGAATTATGTGCAAGAGAATCACCATGGCAGCCATGGGAGAAAATGCCCTAGAGTGTATGTCCAAGACATACACACGGATTTCCCGGTGTTGACATTACCGACTAGAGACTACGGAAGCCATGTGTGGAAGGTTAGCTTGTCTGTGTCCTCAGTGGCTGTGCCACTTGGGAGACCCTTTTGCCTCTGCCTACAAGCCAGATACACATCCCCACCTCACAGATGTGCCAGGAAGATTAAATGAGATAATGCAGAACTCAGTGGCTCAGATCAAACATACACTTATTAGTGTACTATTCATATAAGAACAAATGGTAGCTATCAACATTAGTTGATATTTTCCATTTTGTCTAATAGTAGAAACATTAACACAGTGATGGTAAAAAAAAAAAAATTGTCTCCCATCCCATCTCCCCCCAAAAATCAAACTATTGTCATTTGCCCATAGCCTCTTCCAGTCCTGACCCACATGATTCGTATAGTTATAATCATGTTATAAATGCAATTTTGCATTCTGGGTTTTTTCAGCTAACATTATGTGATAAGCATTTTCTGCAATAAACGAATCATTAAATGGTGATTTTCAAAACTGTACATATGCAGAGACAATAAGGTGCAGTGACCCTCTCTATAGTATAAGTTGCCTCCTTCGTATTTTCTAAATTAAAATCCCTCAAGATGGCCGATCCCAGCCCTGGAAGTAACCAAATTCTGTGTAATAAAACCTATGTCACAGGGAGGCAAGCAAATCGGGGTACTTTGGGTGATGAGGGAGCATTAACATTTTATAAGCTTGAAAGATGATGGATCTCAGTTTGCTGCAATGTACAGATGTACCTCTGAATATAATCGCAGGACAGACTTCCTTTCTATTGTAAGTGCGGTTTTGACCTCCAAAACCAAGCTAAGAATATTTGAAGCCTGCGGATCAAGGAAGGTCAGCCCTGGAATTCAGGCTGCTGCTTCTCCCTCCCCATGTGCAAAGGTCTGAGCAGGCAGATGCAGGACAAGAATGGGGGCCAGCCAGAGCAAGGAGATGAAAGAGACCAGAGCCTGCCTAGGAACAGAGCTAAAGCGCAATGAGGCAGAAACATCAGGTGTGGGGCCGGAAATATAGGGGAAGCAGATCAGCAAAATTCGTTGGCATGGAAAATGGAAAGCCTTGAATTCTGCTAAGGAGATTTTGAGTGTCGTTGGGTGGGCCCCCAGGAGCTGTTGAATAAGGAAGCGGGCCAGCCAAGGTGCCCAGTTGGAAAGAGGGGAGAACAAAATGGTGGAGGTAGAAGAGAAAACAACTTGAACAGAGGTACCAAAGACAAGGGAGATGGAGGCTGATAGGGACTAGGAGCCATGTTCCAGGCTCTGTTCTGTGCACTAATTCAATCTCAAAACAATCCTCTGCCTTGGGTACTATTACCATAATTCCTGTTTTCCAGACCAAAAAAAAAAAAAAAAAAATGGGAGTTCCAGAATGACAGGGTGGTTTCGACAACCCACCAAGGTCACGGGTAGTAAGTAGCAACCCCAGCACAGAAGTCCAAGCAGCAGGCTCCCGAGCCTGAGGGCCCACCGTCCATGCCAGCCCCCTGTAACAGAAGCATGAGGTGTGTGACAGAGGCCAGGTCAGGGGCCACGAGGTTGGGGGAGGCATTCTGGGCAGAGACAACGCGTGCAAAGACTCGGAGAGGAAAAACCGTGTGCTACTTACAGAGAAGGCCAAAGCTCCAAGAGAGAAATATATCCTGGTGAAGGACATTTTGACTTCGTCAGATCTCAGACTGGCAGCGTGGAGGGGCCAGTGACAATGGCCAGGAAGCTCTGCTCCCCTCCTTGTTCCCCAAGACAGCCGACCCCAGTAACCTGCACAGGAACTTGGTTTCTCGAGCTGGTCTACAGTCAGGAAGGATTATTTTGGTTGAGGCCGCCTCCATTCCAGATGCTCTCAATAGTCATTCATCCACCTATCAAACATCTACTGTGTGCCTCTCAATGAAGCACACCAGCTAGACAGACTGACAAATGGCACAGTGCCGGCGGAAACCCACACCTGAGGTGAACTTCCTCGCCCCCACCCCCTGGAATGCAACGACCTTGGGCAAAGGGTCTCCGTCTAAGCTACCTCAAACCGCTTTGTCCTTTCTTGGGAAAATCTCATCCCACAGAGCAGTGAGCTTGCATAAGCCGCTTCCTGCTGAAGATCAGGTTTTACTCACTTGCCGCT
>JAQQSY010005001.1:0-11947 GCA_028646535.1 Procyon lotor | reverse complement strand
GAGATCACAAGTAGGCAGAGAAGCAGGCAGAGAGAGAGGGGGAAGCAGGCGTCCTGCTGAGTAGAGAGCCCAATGTGGGGCTCAATCCCAGGACTCTGAGATCATGACCTGAGCTGAAGGCAGAGGCTTTAACCCACTGAGCCACTCAGGTGCCCTGGATTTTATTTTTAACAGTTGCTAGGCAGAAACATCCCACAGATATGAAAGAAGTATGTCCTCAGTTCAATTCAAAAGGTTATTTTTACATAAGTGACTAACATGATACATTATTGGAGAATGTTGTTATTAAAATTATAGAATCTCAGAATTGGAAGACTCTCTTAGACAGTTTATACCTGCTATGTTAGTTGACTTCTCAGATTAGTCACAATTGATTCAGCAAGTCCAACGATAAGTTTAGAAGAATTTCCTATTGCTGTGTAACAAATTATGACAAATTAGTGGCTTAAAACGAGGCATTTAGTATGTTACAATTGTGTAGAAATCTAGGCTTCTGGATTTTCTGTTCAGAATCTCACTGGGCCAAAATCAAAGTGTTGTCCAGGGCTGCAGTTCCCACCTGGTGCTTGAGATTCTTTTCCAAGTTCATTGTTTGCAGGCAAAATTCATTTCCTAGTGGATGTAGGACTGAACTTCATTGTCTGCCAGCTGTCAGCCAGGGAAGACTCTAAACTCCTGGAGGCTGCTCTAAGGTCTTGTGATGAGGCATTCTCCATCTTCGGGTCAACAATCGTGCTTTCAATCTCTGACTTTCCCTTCTGCCACAAGACAGAGAAAACTCTCTGCTTTTGAAAGGATTATGCAAGTAGGTCATGCTCACAGGGAAATCTCCTTTTGACCATATCATGTTAGCACAATTATAGGGATGGCATCATACTCCCAAGTTTGGCTCACACTCCAGGAAAGGAGAGTTGACAAGGGCACTGGTTACTTTGGGATAGGAGGTTATCTTAGGAGTTTGCCTACCGCACATTTATATATACGCCAGTGACTACAACTTTGCATTCTGCCGGACTGTTTATACCAGGGAGATCTGCATTGTGGACAGTGGTCAGGGGTTCTGGCTTGTCTGGTTATCACCATCCATTCCTACTTGATGTTTTTTTCACGTATTCCTGGCCTTATGGTACTTTCTTGAAAGTAGACAACACTCCCTCTTCTTTGACTTTGACTTGTTAGTGCTAATATTCCAGGCTTAACCTTCTCTCTCCTTCATTTCCACACCACAGACTTCCTCGAGTGAAGTCTGTGGCAAAGGGATAGGTTCCAGTTGCATAGTGTTTGAAATAAAATGCCACATTTTCTACTTATAAAAGATCTTTGTTTCAGAAATTTATACAGAAACACAGTAAATTTGTCCCCTTCCCTTTTTCTTATAATGAACAGTAATATTTGTTCCTTAATCTTCTGGGTTTCTGAGAAGAGCACATACCTGACATTTCCCAAAATGAGTTTACTCAGCAACAATACATACTCATTGCTTCTTGGTAATGCCCCTGTATTTTAGTGGAAGGTAAAGTTTTATTTACATGTAGGATTTGCTCAATTTTTTACACATGATTTCTAAGAATGTACATATTGAGGTTGGTGGGGATTACTATACATTAGTGCTGTATACTTACTCTTTTTGGCTCAGATGTATTGGAAACACCAACTTGCCAAGGTTTTTTGATGAATTCAGACAAATATATCTGAATATTTTCCGTCAAACAGGAGGTAGAGGATCAAGCATGGATTTTCTCTTTATAGCAGTTCTGGCAGGAAGCTTTTGGAATGAAATTCATGTATTCCTTTTCCAACTTGGTAACCGCAACATCTGTTTATCTCCATTGGCTTTTGGCCATTGGTCTCCTGTCTTCAGTAGAAGACACCCACGATCCCTCTTAAGGCCAAATGATGACAAGAAACAAGCAGCCCTCAAGTGATTTTAGTCATGAAACTACTCATAGCCAAAGCATGGCCTGGTTACGTCATCTAAATTCATTGAAAAGGGACTTAATTTTATGTTTTTCTTTGATTTGGGGGACTGAATTATTAATAGTACTTATTTATTTCAAAGAGAAAAGGTCAAGAGACTTAGAGTGGAAGTAGGAAAACACACTCCCTACTTCCTTAATATAGTACAGGATGTGTAAATTTACTTTTTAACTAAAAGAACCACCAAAAGAATTTAGGTTTTCATAAATTCAGAGAATAAAAATTTTAGCTGAAATTAAAAAAAATATGAATACGTTTAGAGTAAACATTAAAAAATAATTAAGACACTATATTCTCCAAGTTTTTAAAAAAGGGTTTTGCTAATATGTAACAACAGAAGCTCATAACTTTACTACAAAACTCTTGCTACTTCTAAAACTGCAAATTGCAACTATTAGGCAGCACAAGGAAAAGTTCAGGAGAGGCCACTGCCTGCAAGGTTGATGGTATCATTATCTTCCAAGAAGGGTTTGGAACCTGCCAAGCTATCCTTTGATCAAGGACTCTCCTGGTGTTGGTGCCTCTCATTGGTGACTCTCTAGTTTTGCTTTGTTCTGGCTGCCACACCCTGTCCAGCTATGGCAGGTTCTTCAGCTGCTACTGCTTCTTTTTAAAAAAAAATTTTTTATTAACAGATAATGTATTATTTGCCCCAGGGTACATGTCTGTGAATCGTCAGGCTTACACATTTCACAGCACTTACCATAGCACATACCCTCCCCAATGTCCACAACCCAGCCACCCTATCCTTACCCCCCCGCCCAACCTCTCAGCCACCCTGTTTGTTTCCTGAGTTTAGGAGTCTCTTATGGTTTGTCTCCCTCCCCATCCCATATTGTTCATTTCCCTCCCCAACCCCCCCACGACTCCCCGCCCTGCCTCTCAAATTCTTCACATCAGAGAGATCATGTGATAATTGTCTTTCTCTGACTGACTTATTTTGCTTTGCTGCTACTGCTTCTTAATCTTTTTGGCTTAACTAAAATTGCCCTTAACTAAAAATAGGTCAGGCCCTTTCAAAACAGGAAGACTTGGACTGAAAATCTAAGCTTATGCTGTAAAAAATTCTCAAGCACTCCGATGAAAGCACTTTTCCCTTAGATTTCTGAGATGAGGTGCTCAGACCTGGATTTGCCTCTGTCTCTAGTCTTAGCACTTTCTCTGGTGCATCTGTGGCCCATTCTGTCCCTTAGATTTCTGCTGTGGCCAATCAGTCTTCCTCTGTCCTGGACTCAAAACGAGTACCATCTGTTACTGACACCTCCGAGTTTCTTGGTCATATCTCTCTTCTTGGTTCTCTCATAGGACCTTGGTTTGCCTCTGGCCCAAGTCAGGCCTACTGGTTTCTGCCCTCCTGACTTTTCTCCCAGATGGAGTGGTATTACATCACACTGTGCTCAAACTGAAGAAAGCTTGGGGAACAAGATAGATGTGGTATTCACCCACAAGGGATTTATAGACTGGTAGCAATGGCAGATCTTCCTTAATTAATTAGAGTATCAATCCTTCATACTCTAATTCTAAATTGTCTAGAATTTTGGAACATTATATATTTTTTTCTGTCCAGCCTTCATATTAGTTATTTCTAAACATTCCAACACCCACTGATTTAAACTAAGGCTAGATTCTAACCTGGCTATATCTCTGCTCTGGAGTGCTCACTAAATTCCCAGCTTCAGGGTCAATAGTAAGAAGGAAGGGATTGAGTGAATGGATTCAACCTTAGGCTGCCCTTTGTCACGGAAGTGTCCTGGCCCCAGAGTTTTGACTGTCAGTGTTATTTATTTCATAAAAACTATCATCCCTGTGAAAATGTCCCTATGTGATTTTGTGTGCTGACTGAAGAGAAATTAGGAAGAAGTAAATTCATAGTTGTTGCAGAAGAAAATGCTTCAATATAGGAGCTTGTTTTCCTCTCTTTTTAACCTTCATGAATCTGCTGGTAATATTTTCTGGAAAACATTTTAGGAAGTATGCTGAGTCTTAGGGATATTTATGGTAAAATCAAATATGGTGAGGTGAAAGGAATTGTCTAGGGACCCACAGAAATGGAGGGACACTCATACTCTTGTGTTCTAGCCATTGGTCTTCTTTCTTGGTCTTTCTTTGTTCTATCAGCCAAGGGATGACCAGAGCAGAAAATATCCCCAGCCAATTAGTCAGGCTCCCCATTTGGTGATTAGCCTTGTTTTGAGAATATCTTGTGTATTACCACATTTGAGGTTCCAATTGGAGCTTTGTTCACCTTTGGAGGCAGTTCTTTCCAAGGAACTGACCTTCTAACTGAGCCAGGAGGAGCTGGGTTAAGCTTTTTTCAGCTGGATGTTACATGTTACATATTTAAAGTATTTGTCACTGAGATCCATATGAGGCAGGGGAGGAGAAAGCTATGCCTTACAGAGCTTCCAAGTAGATTTCCAGTTCTGAAGTCCAACTTGGTCATCTCATCTAATAAAAACATTTAAATGTATCTATATTCTGAGGTCTCCCAAATTTATATCTCAAGTGTGGACTTCTTGCCTAAACTCCCGATGCTTCCTTGATATTACTATGTACTAGTAATCTTTGAATTTCATGAGTCCAATATCAATCCTGATATTCTCTTTAAAATCTACTTTTCCTCATCTGTATCACCTCAGTATCATCTCAGCACTTTTACCTTTCAGTTCTCAATCCAAAAATCTATAGTCATCTTTGACCTCTTGTTTTTTTCTCCATCCTCTATCCATACTGCCTATAAATTCTATTGACTCTACCTTCCAAATAAACACATCCAGAATCTGAACACACTTTATTTCCTCCAACACTACCACTTGGTGCAAGGCACCATTATTTCTTGCTTTGATTATTATAAAAATCTTTTAAAGGGTTTTCCTGATTCTTTTCTTTCCCTGTGGTATCTTGTGCTCAGTGCTTAAGTCTTAAGCACTTAAATCAGATCATGTCACCCTTCTCAAAATCCTCCAATAGCATCCTATTTCATTCGGAGTGAAAGCCAAGGTCATTAAATATTCTGCAAACCTTTCTTAGAAGTTTCAGCCTATCTACTTTATATCTATCACCCATCTCTCTCTCTTTCTCTGTCTCTATTTTTTCTTTCCAGCCGCAATGACTTTCTTGCTTTTCTGTATTTACTCACCTCAAGAAAACTTGAGCTTGCTATTTCCTAAGGCCCGGCTATCTGCAAGGTTCACTCTCATATCTCAACTATGTGCCCAAATGTCACTTTCTCAGTGAGACCTTCCCTGACCATTCTGTTTAAAATGGAATTTGCCCTCATCCCTGTCCCAGGCCAGCACAATTACTTCTTGTCATCTACTTTTAAATATTCATTTTTATTATTTGTTTGTCTTTGACTTCCTTTCGAATGAGAGTGCCATGATAATAATAATAATGTTTGTCTCCCCTGTTATGGTTATAAACAGTGCTGAGCACATAATCACCTACTATACACATGTCCTCATACGTTTATTTATATGAATGAATGAATGAATTCTTGCTATTTGTATCTTAAAGGTAGAAAGAGGTCTTAGAGGTCAAATGATGCAAATTTCCATTGGTTTCCCTCACTGGTAAATGCAAATTTTTATATTCAAACATTCTCTCTCCCCAGCTATATTGTAAACTTTTGGGAGAGAGAGACCTTATGTGGCATTCTGTATTACCTATACCATCTTAGGGCAAAAGATCCTTACTACATATTAATATAGCTATGATTAATATGCCTATGATTGTGGTATACTAAAAATCTGAAAGGCCGAAGTATTGCACATTTTCATAACTAGTTTTCATTATATTTTATTAAAATACTTTAGAAATGCTAATTCACAAGTCTCAGTTTATATCTTAAATAAATTAAAAATATAAAAATTCTCCTTTTTTTGTAGCAGCATAAACAATGAATATTCCATAACATAGATTTATATGTGTCTAAATCATGGTCTTCATCCTTTATTTTATGTCGTTAGGTAGTTTTAGAAAAGGAAAAAAAGCTTTTTATATTCACACCTACACACACACACAGAGGAAAATAAAGGACTTCGACATAAATGTTGAAAGTTGTGAAGAATGCCAAAATCAGTTCTAATCCAGGGGCCAGCCAAATGTCACTTAAAAACAACAGTACAAATAATTTATACACTTAATTTTCCCTCAAATAATGTGAAAAAACTTATGGGAAATTGCTAACTTAATGAAAATGAGATCTGTTCTATGTCAGGGAAAATTCTTCTCAATAAAATTGAAGTATGTGTGCATAAACGCACCTAAAATTAATTCAGCATCCTAAAATAGAATGACATTCTGTTCCCAAGATGTAAAAATTAAAATGAGTTCAAAAAGTGAATCTACGCCTTTAGAAGTGACTGAGGCAAAGGATTAGTTTATTTCTTCTCTCTTGAGCCTTCCTGTGTGCAGTGCGTAGCCTGGCTTTGTTATTTTCAGCATTGTTCCTTGCAGTACTCATTCTGACAAAATATATGTAGAATGAATAAAATACAAAATATATTGTAAAGTGTGATGCTCAGAAGGATTTTCCCTTGTGAATTTTCCAAGATCATATAGAAATTTAGTGAATTTGCTATAAATGACTTTTAAGCTTTCCTGATTTTAATGTCAAATAAAATGATTTTAGCTACATGAAAGTAAAATGTTTTAGTTTATTTGGATGGTTTTAAAAAACTCACTTCAAAGCACATATAATCTTGCTATTTTTATTGAATGTGCATAAGCACTTTTAGATTAAAACAATAAGATAAAAATTAACATGTATTTTTTTAACATGTATTTTTATATTTATTTTTTTAAATGATTTTATTTATTTATTTGACAGAGAGAGATCAGAAGCAGGCAGAGAGGCAGGCAGAGAGAAGGGGAAGCAGTCTCCCTGCTGAGCAGAGAGCCCTGTGCAGGGCTCAATCCCAGGACCCTGAAATCATGACCTAAGTCAAAGGCAGAGGCTTTAACTCACTGAGCCACCCAGGTGCCCCTCAACATGTATTTTTAATAGAAAAATAGAACTTAAGTTTTTTTGACTTTTGATACTAAAATTTGAAATTTCAAATTTTAATCCTGATTTTTCTCAAGAATCTGATTGAAGTATTTTGAAAGAAAAATCCTAATCGATTATATAAATTTTATTTAAAAATTGATCATATAAAAAAATCACTCCCCTTGGATTTGAATTCCCTTTATTAGTTAAGGTTTAATATAAATTTTAGAAAATAGTTAATCATAATTCTTAAAAGACATTCTAAAATGTGAATTATACCTTGCAGAGTTTAATTTCATAGCTTCTTAGTAAAGAAAAATTGTAAAAATTAGTAATTATTTTAGAAATTCCTAGTTTTTACTATAATACATTTCTAAAACTGAATAAATATTCTTTTTTTTTTTTTTTTTAAGATTTTTATTTCTTTACTTGAGAGAGAGAGAGCACAGAAGGAGATGGAGAAGCAGACTCACCACCAAACAGAGAGCTTGATGTGGGGCTCAATCCTGGGACCCTGAGATCATGATATAAGCCAAAGGCAGATGCTTAACTGACTAAGCCATACAGGCACCCCCTGAATAAATCTTTTTTAACAAAATCTCCCCCCCGCCATAGAATTAGTATAACTGGAATTGTTATTTCTGACTACAGACTTTCCATAAGGTAATTTAAAAAATGCTTATAGGGATGCCTGGGTGGCTCAGTCGGTTGTGTCTGTCTCTTGATTTTGGCTCAGGTCATGATCTCAGGGTTGTGAGATCGAGCACCCAGTGTGGAGCCTACTTAAGATTCCCCTTCTTCCTCTTCCTCTGCCGCCTCTCTAAAAAAATACATAAAAAATTAAAAATATTATTGATAATTACACAGTGAAACAAAAAAATGGTTCTATACTTCTACATATTTAAAAATCGCGAACTATTTGCCATTTCTGTTGGATTGTAATTAATGTATGTACATGTGCAAAGGGAGATCAGTTACAGAGCTACAAGAATTCTGAGGTTTTGTGGGGAAGAACTCTCTACTAGCCACATTTTCCCTGAAACTAATTTCTAGTAATTAAACATTTTTATTGCCAAAATTTTGATTTGTGTTTTTTGGAAATTAAAAGGCAATGGGTATGGTTGAGTAGGGATTTGGATATTTGGATATTTTGAATCTTTAATAAAGGTAAGTGAAGGCCTTGAAATGATGCCATTCTTTTTTCTTGTTCTTTATGTCTCCCTAACCAATAGCTTTTTAAATCATTGCATTGACTATAAAGCTGCTTTAAGTTTCTATATTCAGTAATTAAAACTTTGTTGCCAGTTATTAGGACAACGGATATTTTTCTACAAAGCCTTTAAAATGGTTACCAGGTCTTTGACATGATTTTTTTTTCTTAAAAAAATTTTTTTAAGTAGACTCCACACCCAGTGTGGAACCCAATGTTGGGGCTTGAGCTCACAAGCCAGAGATCAAGACCTGAAGTGAAATCAAGAGTCAGATGCTTAACTGATTGAGCCATCCAGGCACCCCATGACATGATCTTTTAAAGAGAAATTTAAGTTTCTTCTGTAGGATGGTTAAGAAGTACCTAGATTGTATGAGACCTTTTGCCTTCTGAGTCGTTGGACATTAATTAGAATTGTCATATTTTATGTGTCAGCCAATGGAATTATTGTTAATACTTAATAGATTTATGAGTAGCCTCTGGAGCAAGCTAGTTCTTGGAGATGCTTGGAACTTTCAGCAAATAGGTAGTTTGGGGAAATGACTTACAGCTCTTCGGATTTTAATGAATTAACAGTGTCTCAGTGTGAGATCAACTGCACTTCATCCTCAGTCCCATGGCTTGTGAACATGGGGAAAGCCTGGGAGGCAACCTCCAAGATTTCCTTACCCGAAGTTAGATTCAGCTAATGGGAGGTACTAGGACCCAGTTTGAAAGTCAAAAGAGAAGGAGAAGCCATTATTTTTTAGCAGCAACTGTGAGTAGGTGCACAGTCAACAGAAGTGAGGCTTATGATGGCTTCCAGGTGAGCCCCTGTGATGTGCTGCACTGTGGCTTGGGCATGTCTTGATGTCATGCCTTCTATCAGTTTCCTTTCACTCTCCCAGCCCTTCCTATAGTCACAGAACCCTTAATTCCCTGTATTAAACCTTTTCCTACTTCATACCTATAGGTTTTACATTTTCCTGATAAAATCCAGAGTGATAACTGTAAAACTTTTAGAAATCAACCATTGTTTCAACAAACATAATCAGAATTTGGCTAAAAAGTACCTAGCATCCTGTGTGATAGAAAGATTGCCTGAATATATATTTTTTCTTTCACATTGTGTTTGGTTGTGTTCCCCAGAAACACACTCTGAGATTAAGATTTAGTATAAATAGCTTATTTGGATAATTCCAAAGCAGGGGTGTCAAGAAGTTCTATAAATAAGGGAAAGAAGCTTATATAAAGTGGGGTTAATTAGCATGTGATTATGGTGGGGTATTGGGGTTCAGTCATGCTGGAGACTTATGGAGGACAGTGTAGAACATGCTTCAGAATTGTCCTGTCAAAGGGGCAAGAAAACTGGTTTATTGGTCACCTGTTTCCATCTGTTACTGGTTGAAGGCCACTCCTGAAGGCATTTACTCCCCAATATGTGTGATCTACTCCTCGTGCTCATGGGCCACACAGGCTTCAGCAGCCAGATAGAGCTCTGAAGCAGAGACAATTCCAGGTCCTTGAAGTAAGACACCATGGTCGTGGACAAGAAATTGTTAAAGGGCTGTGGTTTCTGAAAACCTCTGCTGCAACTATTATATGTTAAAAACAAAAGATATGGTTACATTTGAAGGTAAAAATAGAAGTTATTGATGGATAAGAACTTTGTGAATAATCTCTGAGAAACTAAAAGCAGACAGGATCCAACTAAGGAAATAAGTGGTAAGCAAGAATTTATCAGGAGCCCCTGCAGGGAAGCATTAGGATAAAAGGGGGATGATATGGCACTCCACCCACAAATGTAGTGGTAGTAGAAAATGGGGTATCCCAGGAGGAAGTGGCAAAGGAATTGTACGGGAATCACAGTGGAAAATGCTAGATGGTCTGACTCCTGTGGATTCCTTTTATATCCCCCCAAGAGCCAGGCATAGAAATGCAGTTGTTTATCATCAGGCAGAAGCAACACCTGTGGAAGGTAGAGCAGCACCCCAAATGGCTGGTAATGTCCAAGAGATCTGGGAGCAGCCAGACTCAGACTAGATAGAAAGGTACTCTGCCTGTAGAATTTCTACCTCCTGGACTTGACTGATTGCTTCCGTTGGGATGGTGTTTCATTTGGTCTTCTATCCCCTATATTTTCTGTAAAGTAGAAGTTAGATCTAAAGCCTTGACTAGATTCAAGTTAAAAATATTTTTACTAGAATCTATTATATCCCTAGTCTTTTAAGAGTCTAAAATGTAATGAAGAGAGAAAATAATCAGCAAAGAACTTATGTATTCTTCAAAGAAGAGTTAATAGAGAAATCAGGACACTAAAAAAAGTATTTGTTATTCTCAGAGACAAAAGAGAAAATATAGCATCTACAAGATAGGAAAAGAAGTTATGGACATGAATTAATCATGTTGGAAATAAAAATATTATTGTTGACACAAAAACTCAAGATAGCCTGAATAGCTGCATGAATGTGCCTAAAGATTGGTTAAGGAGCTAAAATACAGAGGCAAGGGATTCTTCAAGAATAGAACAAAGAAAGGTTCAAAAGTCTAAAAGACCATATTAAGAGATGTGGAAATTAAATCTGAAATTGCCAATTTTTGTTCCAGAAGAAGAGGATAGAAAGGATAGATGGAACTCCCCAGTGGAAGACAGAAAGCCTAAAATTTTCCAGAAATGAAGAGAGGCAAATGTCCTGCCAATAGTATAGTTTGAAAAATAAACAAAGTAAAAAAAATGAGCAGAAACAACGATGGAAAAAACACTAGTGGAGTAAAGAGAAAACACTAGTACCAACGACAGAGGGGGAGAGAGAGTTAACTGGGACAGATTACTCAAAAGATACAGAACAGATTGAAATTAGCTTTCTTAACAGCTACAGGAGACCATGAATTCTAATTTCTAAAGTCCTAAAGGAAAAGGAATTTAGACTATAATTCCATACCCAACCAAACCAGCATTCAAAGGTAAGCATAAAATAAGGGCCTTTTTATATATAGAAGGACTTAGGAAGTTAATTCTCTACAAATCTTCTCTTTAGTACAAATGCCTGTGGAAAGAAGATTTCATCCACAAGGAAAGAGTGGGCTGTAAGAAGCTCTGGGGAGTAAGCAAATTGGTAAAACTTCTTAAGTGTACAAGGCACCGGATGTCAAAGTCGAAAGATCATTTGATACTCATTTATTATTATATTTCTGGGGATATCAGCAGTTATATTCTTTCTTATTTGTGGGGAGGAAATGGTTATAGAATAATATGAAAGAGAGAAGATTCAAATTCTTTATTTGAATATGGCTGAGTCATAGGCTTTTATTAGTTCTTTCAAGCATATGGGGGAAGAAGAAAGTGTCAATGGTCTTTTTCTGATTTGACATACAGTATTTATAAATATTTATATGCTTTAAGGGAACACATTATGACATTATAACCAGGGCAACAAATTGAAATATGTTTTTAGTCATATGTAATTATTTTAGAAATTTGGGATGCCCTTTAAAATTGTCCTTTCCTTTTGAACTTGCCCTTCATATATATTTCATCTTAGTATTTGGAGTGAAAAATGTTGATGCTGAAGAAAGGGAGCCCACTGTATGGTTTTTCCAGGGCTCCACAGTCTCCAGAAATGGTCTTGAGTCTGTATTCCCCTGAGAATTGTCGTGGGAGCCTGGCATTATGAACCAAACTAGTGAGGTTTTTTATTTTTATTTTATTTTTTTAATTTAAAAAAATTTTTAAAGATTTTATTTATTTATTTGACAGAGAGAGAGCGATCACAGTAGGCAGAGAGGGGGGG
>JAQQSY010005000.1:0-11948 GCA_028646535.1 Procyon lotor | reverse complement strand
CTGAGGGAGGAGGGGTTGGGGTCTGGACTCCTGGGCCTTTGGTCAAGCCTCCACTGGTCCTGATGGTCCTTCGCCTTTCTCGGCCCGTCCACAGGGTTACTCATCTGACTCTGAGGTGGGCACGGTCCTGGGAGGCTTAGTGGAGACCCCCATCCGATGCCTGTCAGAGGACAGCCGGGAGCCTTCCCTGATGGGCTCCTATGACTGCTTGGACACGTACCTGTGGCAGCAGGACGTTGAAGCCCTGATGGACCCGGATTCCAGCACCTTGTCCTCTTCCTCCTTCTCCCCCGCGCCCGGCCCCCCGGCCTTCTACCTGCCTCGCGATTTCCCCTCTGGCCAGAAACACAAGGGAAGGGCTGGGCAGAGGCCCCGGCCGCCGCGCACCCATAAGTCCCCATCGGCCCGGGCCACCCCTTCGAAGGCTCCGTTCATCCTTGACCAGGCCAAGAAGGTCTCAGCGTTGCATGCCCCGACCCAGAAGACCTCGGCTGCCCCTGGCCCATCCCGGAGGGCCCCTGCTGTGCCCGCTGCAGCTCAGAAGGTCCCAGTAGGACGGGGCCCATCCCGGAAGGCGACACCTGTAGTGACCACCTCCCCGAGGGCCCCACCAGCTCACGGCATGACCCGGAAGGGCCCAGCCGCCTCGGCTGTCTCCCCGAAGGCGCCACCAGCTCACGGCACGTCCCGGAAGGCCCCGGCTGCCTCGGCTGCCTCCCGAAAGGCACAAGCCATACCTGTCCCATCTCGGAGGACCCAACCTGCGTTGGCTAGTCCTCAGAGGCCCCCAGCCACACCTTTCCCGTCTCAAAAGTCCCCAACCATCTACGGTCTTCCCCCAAAGGCTGTGTCCCCCACTCTCCGGAGGAAGAAATCTATGTTCATCCCTACCCCGTCCCAGAAGGCTATGACCTCACCTAGTCGGTACAAGATGACCCCAGAGAGGTCTGATTTTGGCCTGGGGCCCGAGCTAAGTCCTAGAAGAGAGGCGGCTGAGAGACGGAAGCACGAAGGGGCACCCCAGCCCATGTTGTTTGTGGGCACCCAGGAGATGGACGTGCTGGAGACAAGGACCCAGAAGACATCCATGGAGCTGCCTTTCACCACCACAAAGAAGCGGTCGGAGGAAGTCGTGATCAGCAAAGCCCGGGAGATCACTTTGGATGGCCTGAAGGGCCGGGGCACGCTGGAGGACAAGGTCCACAAAAAGAAGGAGAAGATATCCCTGGACATGCCTGGCTTCAGATCCAAGGAGAGAGGGGAGCAGCAGCGGTGGCTCAAAACCCAGGAGCTGGCCATTGAGGGAGGCCCAGAGGAACAGAGCAGGCCCTTCTCGGTGGAGGGGCTCACCCTCGCCAAGATGATGATCATGGCCAACTGCAAGGAGTCCCCCCAGAGACCAGCTACAGGCGGCCTGCCCTCCTGGCTCTCGGCTCCCCAGGCCTGTATGTCAGCAGAAGGCACCGGGCCCTTCAGCCCCTGTCCTGCACCCTCACCGGAGGGGAAAACAGTGGCTGCTAGGAAGCAGTCCCTATTGGGCTCCGGGGTGCCCTTATCAGAGAGGAAACCGGTGGCAGTTAGGGAGCAGTTGGGCTCTTGGGTACCCTCGCCAGAGAGGAGACCAGTGGTGGTTAGGGAGCAGTCCCCAGTGGGCTCCTGGGTGCCCTCTCCAGAGAGGAGACCAGTGGTGGTTAGGGAGCAGTCCCCAGCGGGCTCCTGGGTGCCCTCGCCAGAGAGGAGACCAGTGGTTGTTAGGGAGCAGTCCCCAGTGGGCTCCTGGGCGCCCTCAATGGAGGGGACTGAGGCAGGGGCTAGGGAGCAGTCCCCACTGAGCTCCTGGGCGCCCTCGACAGAGGGGACCCCGGCAGGGGCTAGGGAGCAGTCCCCACTGAGCTCCTGGGCGCCCTCGATGGAGGGGACCGAGGCAGGGGCTAGGGAGCAGTCCCCAGTGGGCTCCTGGGCGCCCTCGATGGAGGGGACCGAGGCAGGGGCTAGGGAGCAGTCCCCGGTGGGCTCCTGGGCGCCCTCAATGGAGGGGACCTTGGCGGGGGCTAGGGAGCAGTCCCCGGTGGGCTCCTGGGTTCCCTCGATGGAGGGGTCCCCGGCGGGGGCTAGGGAGCAGTCCCCGGTGGGCTCCTGGGCGCCCTCGATGGAGGGGTCCCCGGCGGGGGCTAGGGAGCAGTCCCCGGTGGGCACCTGGGTGAAAGGGAAAATGCATCGGTGGGCAGAAAGGAGCAAGCATCACTGGCGGGAGGAGGAAGCAAACGTGGAGGAGCTGTCCCAGGACACCACGGGGCCTTCAGAGGTGCCCTACGTCCCCGATCGGGAGACGGACAGTGTCTCCAGCAGCCAGAAGGTGGACAATGTCTCCACGTCTCCCACCTCTCTGCCTGCATCGGAGGTGGAGGACACAACCCGGTCGCCCATCTCACTGACCTCCATCTCGGAGGTGGAGGCTGGGGGGTCCCCACTGCTCAGCAGCGTATCTCAAGAGCCTCAGGAGCCCAAGGAGATGTCAGACGTGAGCCCTGTGACCATAACGGGGTTGTCCTCAGAGGGTGCCTCACCCTCGCCCTTGGAAGTTGAGAGTGTGACGGACGTGACCACCAGTGGGGACAAGACGGAGGACCAGGATGTCCTCAGCCCTTCAGCCAGGTACTTGGGATGACCGCTAACGTGTTCTGTCAACTCCATTCTCTGCCGGGTAGAGAGGCTCATGCCCTCTTTTTTCACTTTAGTTCCTGGACTCGGTACATAGCGAGTGTTGACTTTGTGCTAGGCATTGCCCTAAGCAGTGGGGATACAGCCCTGAGCAATTTGGAGGGTTTATGCTCTTGCCGTCCTGTGTGTAGAGCCCAGAGACGCTGTTTAACCTCCTACAATGCACAGGCTCGTCCCCCAACCCCACCCCCAGCGAAGAATGATCCACACGAACTATCAGTAGCGCTGAAGTTAGGAATCCTGACAAGAAAAACGAAGGCAATTATATTGTGTGATGTAAGCTGGTAGCTCCGTGGGGAGACAGTAAGGGAGGGGGGACTAGGCGTGAAGGTAGGCAGCCTCCAGGAAGGGGCTGGTGGGTCCAGGAGGGCCTCGGGGAACTGATGTCACTTGCGTAAAAGATTTAGAGGAGGAGGAGGTTCCGTGCACACGTTTGGGGAAGTTATGAGTGTGCAATATGTTGGACCAAGAGTGAGTTCCAGGGGACCCCAGAGAGGAGAATGCCCTCGGAAGAGTCAGGGAGTGGTGACCACAGGGAACCTTGCGGGGCGTTTTAAGAACTTAGGCTTTGATGCTGAGCTGGATAGTGGGGACTGATGTGTGTTAGAAAGGGCTCTCTCTGGCCCCAGCATCGAGAAGGTAAGGGGGCAAGGGTGGAAGCCAGGAGTCGGCAGGAGGCAGTCACAGTGATCCAGGCTTGAGATGATCTGGACAAGAGGGAGGTGTTGGAAGTGTTGAGAAGGGGCAGGGTTCTAGAGATGCTCTGATGGCTGAGCCAACCCATCGGCTATGGGTTGGGCCTGTCCATGTGGCATCAAGGGCAAGTGTAGGATTTGGGGTCTGGGACACTGGCGAGGCCGCGGGGCCATCGGCAGCGGCCAGAGAAGCTGGGAATGAAGCAGGTGGCAGGTAGAGCCTCGGGAATTCCGTTCTGGACATCTGAACTCCGAGGTGTGGGGTAGGGAGCCGGGTGGGGGGGTCAGGAGTGACTTGGGAAATCATCGGCATGTGGATGGCTACTGCAAGCTATGGGACCAGAGGCAGTCTCTGGCCAGCGAGTGTAGACAGAGAGTGTTGGGAAGAGAGGAGACCGCAGTCGTGGTGTGCACAATGTTGAGAGGTGGGCATCCTGGCCACCACGGGAAGGGACCAGCTGCGTCTAGTGCCACAGCTAGGTGCGGGCAGGTGGGACTGAGATGGGGCCTCCGGATTTATCAGCAAGGATTCCATTATTTGTTACGTGGCGGTAACGGGGAGCTGAGTGGGTCAGGCCTGAGGAGGCATGGAGAGCAGGAGGTCACCTGCCGGGATGCTTGCAAAACGTAATGCTGGCTGAAAGGAGGCGACGCAAATGGCCCCATCGCAGATGATGTCCTTTGTATGAAAATTGCAGGGCAGGCACATCCCAGCCGAATGGTGGTTGCCAGGAGCTGGGATGGGGAGGGACGGCGCACCAGGAACAGGGTCTCCTTGAGGGCTGATGAACATTCTGGAGCTCAGAGGTTGTGGTCCCACCACGTGGCGAATGTAACCAATGCCGCTGAATTGTACCCTTTAAAAACGATTGCAGTGGTACATTTTATGTGATGGGTATTTCCCACTACGTCCCTACTTACCTACCTCCGTGCGTTCACTAAGAGGGCATCCCGCGGGAAGGGGTAGGCCAGCTTTTTGCAAGTATCTCGCTGCAAGGGGCTAGGGGCACCTGGAGAGGCAGCTGGTGTAGGAAGAGGGCGCAAGAGCAAGTCTCCAGAGGAGAGCGACCTAAGGGCGGTTGGATGTGGGGTGAAGGGTGCACAGCTGGGCTTGGTAGACACTAGGCAGGAGGGAGAGGGACTGAGGAGTCCACCTGGGGCAGGAAGCCACAGGGGGGACCCCCTTCCAGCTCGTGCTCCATATTTAGCACGGGTTTACTGAGCACTCAGTAAACTGTGGCCCCCAAAGCCCCCTTTGGCTTTCTCTCTCTCTCTCTCTCCAGTATGCTCAGTGCCGAGAGCCCTCAATAGCAGGATTCTGGGGACTCCATCTCAGTTGCCAAAGTGTCCAAAGGAGCCCAGCCTGGCCAGGTAGCCCGAGACCCCACAGACCTGCCTAAGTCCTGGCACCGGAGTCCAGGAGCTCAGACCCCACCCTGGCTCTTTCCTCTTCCCCACAGGCCCCCAGGGTGCTGTGCACCTCTACCGTAAGAAGCAGGGTGCTGAAAAGGCTGGGCGGGGGGGATGCTCCCTCTCCGGCAGAGACCAGAGCTATCTATACCTTTATATATTGCGGGGGGGCGGGGAGCGGGACAGGGGAGAGCCCGTGGGGTGGCTCAGCTTCGCAGAGATTAAAAGCCTGAGTCTGAGACTCAGCAAAAGCGGTGCCTGGGTGCCTGTGTGTGCGCGGGGGACCCCCAAGAGCTTCGTGGGGGTGGGGGCAGGAGGCGGAAGGGAGGTCCACGCAGACCAGGCCCCTCCTAGAACGTCCCCTGCAGCGCAGCAGCTCCCATTGGCTGGGGTCCAGGGGTCCCAGCCAATCCTGCCGGGGGTCGGGTTTCTCCTGGACTGGACCCCCGAGACTCAGAAGCGAGGGGCACCCCTGGACGGACCCACAGCACAGCTGACCCAGTGACACGCTGACATCACTCTGGTGAGGGCACTGGCGGATGGGCTCAGGGCTGGGCTTCGGGTGGGGGCCAGCAGCGGGGTGCGGGTCGGAACCAGGGGCGCCCCCAAGCGCCACGGAGCTCCCTTCCCCCGCAGGAGCTGAGGCCTCCGGGGATGTTGCGTGTCGATTGCCAGAAGGCCCCCAAAGGGAAATGGTCGACGCCGCCCTTCGACCCGCGTTTCCCCAACCAGAACCAGACCCGAAACTGCTACCAGAACTTTCTGGGTGAGACCTTGCGGGCCAGGTTAGGGGCAGGGGGTAAGAGAGGGGAGGCAGAGGACCCGCCTTGGCGGCGGAGACCGTTGGGGTGGAAGGGGAGGGGACCAACGTCCTTAGGGGCGGGGCCTGGTGTAGAGGGGCCAGGACCTAGAGCTGGAGGGGCGGGGCCTGACGGGAGTGGGCGGGGCCTGGCCTGGAGTGGGTGAGCCGACCATGGTGGGGCGGGGCCTGGCTGGGAGTGGGCGGGGCCTGGTCTAAAGGGTAGGGACTGAGTCCTGGAGGGGCGGGGCCTGGTCTGGAGGGAGTGGGCCGACCTTGGTGGGCTGGGGTCCGGCCGTGGAGGGGCGCGGCCTGGAGGGGACGGGACCAAATCCAGGACTCGGGGCGAAGGAGGGCTAGGTGGGGTCTTCCCGGGAAGGGGAGGGACTTGGTCTGGGGAGGTAGGGGCGAGGCGGGGGGGTGGGGGAGAGAGAGAGAGAGAGAGAGACGACAGACAGACAGACTGACAGCGCGAGCGCCGGGCCAGGGCCGGGGTCTGGAGTGGAGGGCCGCGATTGAATCGAGTAGGGCAGGGCTACGGAGCGGGTGAGGGGCGGGGCTAGACCGTGGGGCGGGGCGGGGCCGCAGAGCCGCCCCACCGGCCCGCCCGGCCCCACCCTGCAGACTACCACCGCTGCGTCAAGAAAATGAACTACCGCGGGAAGAGCACGCAGCCCTGCGAATATTACTTCCGCGTGTTCCACTCGCTGTGCCCCAAGAGCTGGGTGAGCATGCCGAGGGGGCGCCGGCGGCCGGCCGGGGGTGGAGGGTCCCGTGGAGCTGAGCCGGCGCCCTCTGCCGCCCCCCACCGCCCGCCCCTCCCCAGGTGCAGCGCTGGACCGAGCAGATCCAGGACGGGACCTTCGCGGGCAAAATCTGACGGCCTGAGTGCCGCTCCTCCGAATGATCAGCGCACTGACCCCACATCCTGGCGTCTCCCCGAGACCCGGCCCCGGCTGTCCGCTCCCCAGTCTGTAAGCCACCAATAAAGCTCTGTTGCTGCTGATATTTCTTCTTCTGTGGCGTGGGGGCTGGAGAAGTCCTTCCTGCGTCAGGAACACTGCTGGTGCTGATGGGAGAGGGGGCAGGGATGGAGGAGGATCGTCAGGTCTCCGGGGCCGGATGCAGCCCAGCCCCTCCCGCGCCAGTGCCTCCAGCCCAGGCTCCTGTGGACGACCGCACCTGCTCACCGGGGTGCTCCCGACTGTCCATCCCCACACCTGGTCCGCCCTCCATCTCCTCCCTCAGGATCCTCCTCCCCTCTTACCCCCCAGACTCGTTTGGGACCTGCAAGTTCTGGGGTTGATTGTGTGCCCCAGCGCTGATGCCAACCCTCCCTCCCCAGCTCCGGACCCTTTCCCAGCTCTTCCCCTCTCCCCGGCACTCCCCTGCCCGACTGACTCCCATTTCCCTCCCAAGTACACCCCGTCCTCAGCGGGGGAGCCCCTCCCAGCGGTCTTCTGCGCGCCTGACCCTGTTCTTCAGCACCGTCCTCAGCCACAGCAGTCTCCTCCCTCGTTCTCCACAGACATCTGTCCCGTCAGCTTCTCTGGGCCCCTCCGGGCTCCTGCCCCATCCAGGCACTGGGCCTGCCTTCAGCCAGCCTCAGAGGTGGCAACACTGATTCCTAACACCCCTTTAAATGTCACCTGTCCAACCCCCCCTCCAACCAAGGCTGAAGAGTGACCCTTCATAAGCCCAGAGCCCTGGGATTCTAGCCTGGCCTGAGTCCTGGGCAAGGGCAGGACTGGATTCCACTGTTTCTCCCTGAAGCATATGCTTCCTGGAAGAGCCTGGACCCACACTCTGCCCCAAGTAGTCTCAAGGGGCCTGTTCAGTCCTGGGGTTCAAAGGTCGCTATTACTAATCATAACAACTGAACAAGCCTCTTGACCTGTGTGCACCTCAGTTTCCCCAGCTGTAAACCCAGAGGGTGCGGAGTCCCCTTACCGGGAGAGGTGGGGTGGCGGGAGGAGCTGGGCAGACTTGGGAGGGCTGACTGGTTCCTGCTCCTCCCACCCGGCACACCCTCCACACTGCACTCATCACCCCACCCAGGGCACACCCCCGACGTCCCACCTGCTGGGGTGGCCACACCCGATACCTTGCCCCTGGGGACTCCCTCCTTCCAACCACAGCCTGAGAGGCAGGAGGGCACGTGACCGGGCAGGGTGTGCTGAGAGCTACGGGAAGGGCCAGTCCCGCTCTAGTGGCCGAGCTGCTGGATCAAGGGACACAGGCAAGGCAGCTCTGAGTCACCGAGTGGGATTGACGGGTGCCTGACAGCGAGGTCACCCAGGTAGCCTCTGACCACAGCGCGACACCCGTGCAGCCCCAGCAGGCCTCGACCTCGCCCAGGGTACCAGTGCCCAGAGTGCACTTTACCCGTTGCCCAGAAGCCACTCCCAGCCTTCCTCCTCCTCTCCCTCTTTGGCCCAGGATCCTCCCCACCATCATCCCTCGACCACTTCTGGAACTTTTTTTTAAAGATTCTATTTTGGAGAGTGTGAGAGAGAGCGAGCGAGAGCGAGAGCGCGCATGTGCTTGTGTGACCTGGGGGGGGGGCCAAGGGTGAGGGAGCAGACTCCCTGCTGAGTGCAGAACCCCACACAGGGCTCGGCTCCACCTCACCACCCTGAGATCATGACCTGGGCCAAAATCAGGAGTCAGACGCTTAACTGACTGAACCACCCAGGCGCCCCTCTTCTGGAAGATTCTTTAAAAAAAAAAAAAAGAAAGAAAAAGATCTTATGTATTTATTTGAGAGAGAGAGCAGGAGAAGGCAGGAAGGCCAGAGGGAGAAGCAGACTCCAGGATCACGACCCAGTAGCCCCCAGGAACTCCATTCTGGAACATTCTTTACACTCTGCCACCACTGTCCATGCCCGAGCCCAGGGCAGGATGTGCACCAGCATCACTGCAAACTCCCAGGCGCTGAACTCTGAACACCGACCCGCTGCTCCTCTACCAGCTCGTCGGAAGCACCCAACGCCAGCCTCAGGGACCCGCAGCAGCCTCCCCGGTGGGAGAAAACGGAGGCCTCCCTACTGGCTCCCAGCCCCTCTCCCCAGCTGCACCCGGCTCTCCGCCCCACCCCCTTCCCCTCCCCCGGCTCTGCAGACCTCAGCCGGCTCCCTCCGCCCTCTCCACAGGCTCAGGTGCCTCCCGCTCACAATCACCAAGCCGCTCGGCTGCCCTTCACCCTGTGCCCCACGAACCCCGAGGCACCTGCTCTCCCTCTGCCCCCCACGCCCCCCACGGAAGCCCTGCGGCCCAGCCCCGGCCTCCTCTCTCTGGTGTCCGCGTCTTTGTCGGAGCCTGAGGAGCTCGGAGAACCGGCTCAAGTCCCAGCTACGGGCCGGGCGGCCCAGACGGACTCCCTACGCCCCTGTCACTCAGCCCAGCGCGGTGATGACCCGCGCACTTCACAGGGCGGCGGGGAGGGTGCCGCTGGTACCGGTTACGTAGCCCGGTGTTCTCCGGGTGCGAGTGCGGGGGCCCTGTGCCGGCGACCGCAGGAACTCAGAGTCAGCGCCACACTGGACTGGCAGTGACGGGTCGCCTGCAACCCTCCTCGACCAGCGGCTCGGGCATGGCCGGCCCACCAAGGGCCTGGGGCTGCTGGGGCCATGTGGTCGACGCACGTGGCGTTGGCAGGGTCGGGGAGCACCCCCGGGGAGACGCGTGGGCCCAGGATCGGGGTGCCGGCCCGGAGGGCACTGGGCTCTGTCGCCCTCCCGGCCCCCAGAGGGAAGCACAGCGAGCTGGGAAGAGCGCGGAGCAGAGCGCGGACCTCGTCCTGTGAGCTGCAATGATTCCCGGTCGTCCCCTCGCCCTCCCGGGGCGCCGGGCTCTGCCTTTTCCTACGGCCCCTCCCCGCCCCTCCCCCGGCCCGGGCCACCAGGGGGAGCTCCCGATGCCAGGCCCCGCCCGGCCCTGCCTCCAGGTCCTGACACTTCTCCGGCCGACGTGAGCTCCTCGCACCTGACCGTCGTGCTGGGCTGGGGGCCTCGTGGGGGACGGCGGGCAGGGCGGAAACTGGCAGCGAGGTGGACGCCGCAGGCCCTCGGTAAAGGGGGGGCCACAGTTCCCGCCCTGGAGGTCTCCCCTCCCCATCATCACCGAGTCGCCTGGTGACTCAGCAGGGGTGGTGGTGGCTTTGGCCCCAGGGGCATTGGGCAGGGTCTGGAAACACCTTGGTCACAAATGCTGCTCCTCAGCCTACAACCCGGGATTAGCTCAAGCTGCGGCCGCGCCCAGGGTGAGACCCTGACCCTCGGCCTCTGAGCTCTGCTTCTGGGGTTCGAGGCGCTCCTGAGACTCAGAGGGAGGCTTCAAATCCTCTGGGAAGAACCCGCAGGTGCACATGCAGTTGCTGCATTTAAAGCGGAACTTCAGAGGCTCTTGCCACCCCCAGTGGCCGTCTGGGAGGAGGTTCCAGGCTCTGCGGTCCTGTCCGGAAGCCTCCATGAGGGCGCCTGCCCGCCAGTCCGCGCGGACGCCGTCCCTCCCTCCGCGTCCTCTTCTCCCTCGTCGTTAACAGGAGGGAGGAAACCACCAGGGGCACGAGGAGTCGCAGGGTTGGAGAGACACACTCTCCCACTCTGTCCTTCGGAAAGGAAGTGGGCTCTCTCTGGGGGAGGAATCGGGGAAAGGTTACTGGCTCTGGACGGTGCGCCCCTCCCGGAGCGCCCCTCCCGCGGCTCGGCCCCCCCAGCCCCGCCCCCCCAGGCGGGGCCCCGCCCCTGCTCACTGGTCGTGTTAGCCTTCCGTATTTCTGGCATTTCTTGGGGTGGAGGTGAGAACGAAGAGGGACGGCAGGGTCCCGGCTGATCTGGATCCTGAGCGGCTTGAGCAGGTTCACGGCCCTGGTCCCACAGGGCCAGGCCGACCAACAGGACGCGGACGAGGGTGCGGGACAGCTGAGTCCAGAGGGGCGGCGGCCCCGTGTTAAGGGGGGCGTGTCCCTCCGCTTGCCCCACCTGTACCTCGTCTGCACAAAGGCGAGCGGCCTCTTCCACGCGGGGCCCTCTTCAGAAGTCCGGTTCGGGCGGAGATGTGATTCTCCCTCTGTCCCCTGCCATCCTCGGCGGCATCCTGTGGACCCTTCAGCCGTCCAAAGCTCGTGGGCCCCCAGAGCCCGGGCCACCTCCCCTGGCCTGGCCTCCCCAGCAGGGCCGAGGGGCTTGCCCCGTTGACAAACATCCCTCAAAACATCGAAATGAAAAGCTCCAAAGGGTGCTGCTTATAACAAGGTTTTAATAAAATAAAAAGTTCAAGTGCTTCCAATCCCCCAACATACCCCATTCTGGTGTGGGGAGGGGAGGGACCCCCCCACACCCCAGTAGCACCAGGGATAGCACCATGAGAAAGATGAGGTCCCTGAGACCCCCGGGGCTGGTGAGGACGTGTCCCAGACAGCCCCCTGCCTGCCCCCGCCTCGGACAGGCGCGGAGCTGGGGGCAAGCCCACCGCCCTCCGTCGCGCCACCTCTAGGCAGTGCCACCCCCGGTCAGCTCCGCCGCCTCCTGAGGCCTGGGCTTCCCGGGGACTGCCACGGGGCAGCCCCCACCCCTTATGGCTTTGCTCCCTGGGCAGGAAGGAGGTGGGCGGGGAAGGGAGCAGCTCCAGAGGTCCTGAGGCTGGAGTTGGGGTAGGAGGGCAGCAGTGGCCAGGGCCCCCTGCTGGGGTGGGGGTGGCTCAGGGGGCAGCAGTCACAAAGGGCCAGGGGTCAGACCCCCGGGTGTCTCCGAACCAGCCCAGCCCAGGGCAGAACTGTGCTGGGGCCGAGGGCCAGCTCCCTCCCGGAGATCCAACGGCTCCTCCTAGAGGTCAGTGAGCCCCCAAGAAACTGGGGCTCGGGGCTGCGAGGGGACGAGGAGGGACTCCTTCCTCTCCTGGCCTGGGGCCTCCCTGTCCAGCCTTCATGGCCCGTCCCCGTTGAAGTCCAGGTCAATGGAGCCGTGGCTGACCACCAGCCTCAGGCGCTTGGGTGGGGAGAAGGGGGCAAAGGCGAGGGCCTGCTTGGGGATGGGGGCAGGGCCTGGGGTCCCGGCGGGGGCGGGGGCGGCAGGTGGGGGCGGGGCCACCCGGCTCAGGTCCACACGCACCACGTAAGGCAGCCCGTAGCGCCGGGCCCAGTGCCAGTCCTGCTGAGGGGCCCAGTGGGCGCGGGGGGCTGGGCCCAGGGCCACCAGGGCCTCTGCGCGCAGGCAGCAGCGGGGGCCGCAGCCGCCCCACTGGTGCAGGGAGACGCGGGCGGCGCGGAGAACTGGGGGCGCCGGGGCCCGCCGCGGCGGGGGTCGACGGCGCCTCCGGGGGCG
>JAQQSY010004999.1:0-11949 GCA_028646535.1 Procyon lotor | reverse complement strand
TGAGTGAGCGCACTGGAAGGCTGCGTGAAAGAGAAAACCAGCAGACACGGGAGCCAGGGCATCAAGCCAGCCCCTCTGGGCTTTGGCTTCTTCATCCGTAACACGAAGGGGCTGCACTAAGACCCCGGGATCTTTATCTGCTGCCAGCAGATGAAGGTACTTCCTGGACTTCCAAGTACTGGAGGCAAAAATGATTCACTTGATGACCCCAGGGGATTTTGAGATCCAGTGTCCCAGACCCAGGGATTCAGAGGAAAACAAAGCCCCTGCCTCCAGGGAGGTGGCAGTTTAGAGCTGGGGGGGGCGGGGGAAGGGAGCGTAGAATGAATGCAAGGATGGAAACAGAGCACCGGAAATGCTGTCTGAGCACTTGGCCTCGGGCTGTGCCCCACGTGCGGGGGGGAAGCACAGCTGTGCAGGCAGGAAGGTGGTGGGGAGACCAGTGCGGACGTGGGGAGAGCTGCACTGTGTGCAGGGCCAACCGTGGAATGTCTCCTACAGGGGGGGCTAGATTGCTGGGAGCACCTTCCGAGTGGCAGCAGCCTTCTTCCTCTACCCACTCTCCGCTGGATTGGGGGGCCGCTTCCGTCCCCGGCCCTGCGCTCCGGGCTGCCGAGGATGCCCAGCGAAAGTCCCCACTCCCCGCGGCCCATCCCGTCCCTGGGGCTCCTGCTGGCATTGAGCAAACTCGCTCCCTCTTTCCTGCTCCAGCTTTCTGGACCCCCCACCCCCAGCTCCCCGTCACTGGCCTCCTGAGTCCTCCTCGGCTCGGGCTCCTATCACAGTGGCTCTGTCGTCTTCACGCCCCTTCCTTCCAAGGGTCACTGCCCCTCCATTCTCCCGTCCCCTGGGCAGGGGCCTCGGGATTTTCTTTCTTTCTCGGAACTCCAGACTCCTGTTTGCCACCAGATTCTGCCCTCTTGCTTCCAGACATCCCTCTGGAAGTCTCCTCTGGTCTGAAACCCTTGTCCGGACCGGGTTCCCTCGAGCTCCCCCACCTTCCGTCAGGCTTGCTGCAGAGGTGCGCGTTCAAAACCTCTTTTTGTTTTTTCTCTTGACCTCGTAGGGGTAAAGGCATCCGATTGAGCTCCTGTCCTCGCCACGTTGGTGGGAACGCGTCTCAGACATCACGCTCCCTTTCCCCACCTCGGCCCACTTCCAGCCCTTAGGGTCCTCGGCCTCCCCCGTGTGACTGCGTCGGCCTCAGCCTCACTCTGGAATTCTGGATCGCTTGGCTTCTTTTGTGTGATTAAAAAAAAAATTTTTTTTCTTAGTCTCTTTTGCTGAATTTCTTTCCTCCTACCTACCTACGGACAGGCCCTCAAGTCCGGCCTCGGTCCTCTCCCTGCTAGCCCCTAGGGATCTCGTTCATTTCTTGCTTGGGCGTCTGGCTCTGCAGAGAGGCTGCCCGAAAAGAGATTTACAGCCTTGATTGCTCGTCTGTTATTCTGGGAGCAGCTCAAACTGAGGAATAGAAGCAAACTTTCGATCTTCAAAGTGTCTGTGTTTTTATTATGAGTATTTGAGATCTGAGAAGAAAAGAAGTCCTAGCAATAGTCCTTTCTATTTCGATCGTTACAAGTATAAGAAGTGTGTGTGTTGGATACATTTCATAGGAGTCCGGTTTAAGATGAGTTTTTATTGACACGGCATTCTTTCTGAAAATTCTCTGTTAATCGTATTATTCTCTCAAAACAACAGCTGTGTTTGTGTAAGAGAAAGCCCAATGTCCTGATTGTGCACAGGGAATTTCTGGCTATATAAGGTGAAACACGTGCAACGCTTACTGTTACGTCACTTAAATAATTTTATTGCACGATCAGTACCGAATTCGTTATAAATACATTTTCATATGCTCTTTAAAAATAAATATTATTTGGAGTGTACGAGGGCAACGTAGAAAAGACGATAGTCCCGGTATTTGAGTGGAACCAATGTATGTGCGGTATACATGCCTATTTTTTCCTGTTAAACTTCCAGCTAGAGGTCTGCCTCACAGTGCTGGAACTTTCCAGCTCTATAAATGTCGTAGGATGCTGAAAACCAGCCTCTCGCCTGCACATTCACATGGACGCGATGGAAAAAACAGACCTTTCCATGGGGAAGGCGGAACCAGTTCAGAGTCTGAAGGCTCAGCTCAGAAGCCAAGTGTATTTGCTTTTGAAGAAGCCTGGAGCCCAGGAATATTCGAGAAACTGAAAGTTCTCTTAAGCAATCTGGAGGCAACTCTTTATTTTTTTCAACCTCTTCAGCCTTTGAGCCTTCCTGGAAGACTAAAATCGAACCCTCTGAGAACTTGTGATGAAAACGTAATATAAAATTGTGTGCACTACTGACGGACCATAACATTTTTTAAGTGTTCACGCGACCTTCCCAGAAGGCAAAATGTTTCGAGACTAACACGTTCACCTGTTCTTTCATTTAGCCAATATTTAGTGGGCACTGACTACATGTGGAGGGCATAGAGTGCATCCCTGGAGATAACATTTCATGCAGCTAATTGTAAGACAGCCGCGTGCCCACACAAAGGTTCAGGTAAAATGTACGCAGGTTTGAAGAGGAAGGGCCTGTTTCGGCCTGTCAGAGGAAGGGGCCCTGGGGTCTGGTCTTACAGAACCCGGGAAGCTTGGCTTCCGGGGAAAGCTAGGAGTATTTTACGTAAGAACTTATGTATCTTTTTAAAAAAGATTTACCCATCTATTTTAGAGAGAGAGAGCGTGAGTAGGGGGAGGGGCAGAGAGAGAGGGAGAAGCAGACTCCCTGCTGAGCGGGAGCCCAATGATGCAACTTGGGGCTCTCTCCCAGGACCCCGGGATCACGACCTGAGCTGAAACCAAGTGTTGGATGCTTAACCGACTGCACCACCCAGGTGCCCCCCAGAACTTACTATTCTTTTTTTTAAAAAGACTTATTTGTTCATTGGAGAGAGAGACCACGAGCAGAGGAGGGGCTGAAGGAGAGAACCTCAGACAGACCCCACGCTGAGTACGTAGCCAGATCCAACACGGGGCTTGATCTCATGACCCTGAGATCACAACCTGAGCTGAAACCAAGGATCGGACGCTCAACCAACTGCACCTCAACCCCCCCGGCACTTATTTATCCTTCATAAAAACACTACAATAAACGAAAATAAGTTGTGCAGAAGGACTTAAGTTTCAAGGACATCGAATGCCTTGCCCTCATTGCAGAGCTGCTCTTGGAGCATAGGCTGGTCTGGCCACAGTGCCTTTGCTCGTCTGCTGACCCTGGGATGCACAAAGCCAGCTTCTGCTGCAACTCCCGCCGGCTCTCAGGAGCCCGCGTCCAGCACCCGCCCTCGCGGGGCAGCCCGAAACCTCGAGTCCATCATCACCTTCTGAAAGCGGGAGTCCGTGGTGGGAAGGCGGGGCTGCTTTCTGACTCTGGTCCAGGCGCCAGGGGGCCAGGGGATATGCTGGGCCAGAGGCCGCAGGTCGTGCCAAGCACATCTTTTTCCCCTTTCCTTAGAAAGCGCTTGGGAAGCAGCTCTGAGGCACATCGCTGTGGGCTGGAGGGACACGGACGCAGGTCCGGGGAGCTTGGGTGCAGCGAGCAGCTGGGAAAGGGGGTCCCAACCCACAACCCTCACGTCTGCAGAGACGGAGAGCCACAGAACCCGGGTGCACACTCAGTGGCTTTTAAATGGCACTCGCCCTCCTTGGAGAGACGCAGACCAAGCGGCTGTGGTCGTGATTAATGAGCCGCGGGCGCTGCAGGCAGGGGCTTGGGCTGGTGGGGGCAGGTGCTCGGGCAGCTTCCCCTTCCTGCTGTCACACAGCCACTGCAGTGCACGCAGGTGACGTGTCCTAGTTTCGGCGGAGGGGACAGGCGAGCCCCCACAGAGCTGCGCACAGGCGGAGAGGAAGGAAGGAGCCCACATGGACTTAGCTCTGGGGCCACGGGCAAGGACGGCAGGAGGGCGGGAGGTGCCGGGAGGTGCAGTGCCTGGGGGAGGTCTCCCGTGTCACCTGACCTTGCTGGCACACACTCCATCATCGCGCGGGGATGAGGGGCAGCCTGCGGGGTCTGGAGCTGACAGCGGATTCCTCCGGTTCTGCTGCGATGGGCCTTGCTGCCTTGGCCCATGCGGGGCGGCCCCCCTGTGTGTCCCCCGCTCCTGCTTCCTCGGCCTCCCTCCGTCTGGGGCGCCTCACTCCCCCCCAGACCCGCGAGGCACTGTGCACCCCCTTCCCGCTGTGGGGTCCGCTGGCTTGCGCCCACACCGCCTTCCCCCAGCTGCTTGCCCTTATCAGGGACCCAAAAGGCCTTGACCCATCACATGGCCTGGTTTTTTCAGTTGACTTTTACGCGTTTATTTCAGAAGCTCACACAAGGTTGCAAAATTACACGCAGGGGATGTTCCTGGCTGCTTTTTAATGATACTAAAAACAAAAACACAGAGACCAAGAAACGGCATCAAACGGCCACCAGAAGGTGGCCGCCTCCGGTCACCGGGGGGGACACCCGTCCCGGGGCCGTTGCAGGGCACGTGTTGCCGGAGAAAGCGGATGCCTGTGAAGTCGGAACACAGGTCTCGGCTTCCGCTCGCGGAGGACGAAACTTCCAGACCCCAGCGTCCTCGGGCTTCAGTCACTCACGCTCGTGAGCACCGGCCAAAACACAAAAGCTGAAATATGAAATCTCTCTCTCAAAAAAACCCCGCAAAAACACAAAAGCTAACCACAGCTGACTCTCTTACTAAAAGCCGTCCGAGCAGGTCTCCCCGCCGCATTCAGGCGGCCACCGAAATACAGCCCCAGCGAAGGGCCCTGTGCAAATGATCTGAGCCCAGTTCATGTGGTCCAGGTCCTCAAACGACCCTCACCTGCCCTGGGTCACCCGAGGGCCCATCCCTTTGAGGGAACGAAGCCTAATTGTCAGGACGATACCTGACCCTGTTTCTGGATTGTCCCGCTCACTTCAGTCCCTCTCCTGCCCCCACAGGGAGACGAAAGCAGCTCACAGACCTCCCTGCAAGTCGGGGAGGCCCAAGCCCATTCTTCCTGGCTTCCAGGGTCACGGCGAGGGGGAACGCCAGCGACCCGCGGATAAGCGGATAAGGGCGCCTCCACCGCGGCTGGGCCCGGGGCCCCTCCAGCTCGGCCTGCTAGGGTTACAGCCGAATGTGCCGGCTGAAAGGGGACACTCTCGGGCAGGCTCAGGGAAGCCTGTGTCCCCGCGCGGGAAGTCCCGGGCTGCCCCTGCTGCCGGCCTCGGGAAAAGAATGGAGCCCATTATGTGGGGTTGGGGGTGGGGAGGGGACAGCGAGGTGTTAAGCGGAGAAAATGGTTGAAATTCTAGTCACGGGGATGCTGGCAGCCCGGCGCCTGCTGTTAGACAGTCAGATGAACTCTGATAAACCCGAGGCACCTTCCCCACACCCACCGGGAAACCCTAGCCGCCCACGGAGAGAGCAGGGCGGCTGGGAGGGGCGCGGGGAGGTGGGCTAGGAAGGCCAGGGAGGGGGCGCTCTGCATTTCCAGAGGGTCAGGCAGGAGGTCGGCTGGGAGGGGCCCTGCCTGCAACCTGGGCAGGGGTGCGCCGAGGAGGGCGGGAGTGGGCAGCACGAAGACCCCGGCACTAGGATCAGACGCTGTGGTGGTGAGCGGAGCTGGGGATGGGGGCCCCTCCTCGCAAAGGGTCCCCTGCCAAGTCTCCTAGACAAGGTGGTGAGAAGTCCTCCCCTTCAGGAAAGCAGCAGCACCCCATGTTTCCTTTTCTGGGCCTGGAGATTGCGGTGACCTCTCTGGGGGGATCTGAGTTTCTACGCCTGGTCTCAAAATCCTCAGCCTCCACACAGAGCAGTGTGAATGCCCTTCGTGCCGCTGAATTTTGCCATTAAAAAAGGGTCAGAGATAGATCTGCCACGTGATCCCGCCTGTGGGTGATGCTCCTGAAGGAGTTGAAATTGTCTCCTTTCAGGGGGAGAGATACCCCCGTCCCCTTGCTCGTGTTACTCACAACGGCCAAGGTACAGAAAGGAGCAATGCGTCTTTCAATGGATAAATGGATACAGCAAATGGAATGTTACTCAGCCTGGAAAAACAATTTGCAACCCCATGGGCGAATCTGGAGTCGGAGGGCATTCTCCCAAGTCAGATAAGCCAGACAGAAAAAGACAAATACCTCAGGGCATCACTTGTATGTGGAATCGTAAAAAAAGGAAAAGCAAAAACCAGAAAACAAAAAACAACACAGCAGTTGAACTCACGGAAACAGAGAGTAGAAAAGTGGTTGCCAGGGGCTGGGGGTGCGGGAAAGGGGGACATGTGAGCCAAAGGGCACAAACGTCCAGTTCTAAGATGAAGAAGATCCGAGGGTCTCCTGGGTAACGTGGTCACTACAGTTGGTAACTCTGTATCGTAGAATAGAAATTTACTAAGAGAGTAAAACTTCAGTATTAAATAAAACTGCCCAAGCAGGGTTGGTTTTTTTTTTTTTTTTAAGATTTTATTTATTTATTTGATAGAGAGAGATCACAAGCAGGCAGAGAGGCAGGCAGAGAGAGAGGGGAAGCAGGCTCCCTGCTGAGCAGAGAGCCTGATGCGGGGCTCAATCCCAAGACCCTGAGATCATGACCTGGGCCAAAGGCTGAGGCTTTAACCCACTGAGCCACCCAGGTGCCCCCCAAGCAGGGTTTTGAAGAGATACTGGCACGCTGGTGTTTATAGCAGCTAAATTATTTACAAAACCTAAGATTTGGAAGCAACCCAAGGGTCCTTTGATGGATAAATGGGTGAGCACAATGCCGTCTCTCCATACAAGGGAATCAAATTCAGCATTGAAGAGGAAGGAAATCCTGTCCCACGCTGCAACATGGGTGCACCTTGAGGCCGTCGTGCTAAGTGAAACAAACCAGCCACAAAAAGAAAACAAACACTGTAGATTCCACTTCTATGAGATGTTGAAAATAGAGTCATAGAGAAAGTAGGATGATTCCTCCCGGGGCTGGAGGAGAGGGGACGAGGGGAGTCTTCTGATGTATTCCGTCCGGGTTCCAGATCTGCAAGGTGAAAGAAGTTCAGGAGATCTAATTTGCAATGTAACGCTGCTGCATTGTATGCCTCATAGTGGTTACGACCATACATTTTATGTTATTTAAAAAATTAGACTTTAGGGGCGCCTGGGTGGCTCTGTGGTTGGGCGTCTACCTTCGGCTCTGGTCATGATCCCAGGGTCCTGGGATCCCAAAGAACCAATTCCATTTTAATTTGATTTCTGTGTCTTCTTTGGTCCTGTTGGGGGAAAAGACTGTTTTCAAGAGAGACCTGCTTCCAGGAGATGATCTGGGAGGACTACAACTCCTCTTCCGACAGCTTGAGTCAGCCAGGCCAGCGAACAGCAAGAAGCGTGTTTTCGGAAGTGAGATTCAGAGTATTTAGCAAACACTGAGAAAAAGATGGGGTTCTGGTAGTTTTGGGCTTTTTTAAAGATTTTACTTATTTATTTGACAGAGAGAGATCACAAGCAGGCAGAGAGGCAGGCAGAGAGAGAGAGAGGGAAGCAGGCTCCCTGCTGAGCAGAGAGCCTGACGCAGGGTCGATCCCAGGACCCTGAGATCATGACCTGAGCCGAAGGCAGAGGCTTAAACCACTGAGCCACCCAGGCGCCCCTGGTAGTTTTATATAATTAGATTTCCAGCCCCTCACCAGGGAATGTCTGTCTGACCCTCGAGAAAGACACAAGGCCATCCCGTGAGCGGTGCAGCATCCCCTGGTCTGCTCCTGTGCCCAGGTGAGCACATGGTGACCTTGACCGTTTCCCCACCTGCAATCTGGAAATCTTGGTGACGGCCTCCCGGTCGTTGAGAGGATCAGTGAGCTAACATCCGGAGCCCGGTGCCGTGTCGGGCATACAGTAAACATTTTCAAATAGTGCGTGGCTGACGAACCTATAAGTAGCCGGCCTCTGGATTTCCCTACAAGGCAACTCGCCTTGAGTCACCACAGATAACCTCCAGGCAGAGAGCCTTTCTGAATAAGACAACAGACGTGTGTCTCCAAGGAGAGGTCTTTTTTTTTTTTTTTTTTTTTTGACTTGGCTGGTGATGCCCTGAGCCTGTGGGGTGCTATCAGGTTCTCAGGATTGGGGGGCAGGCGCCAGGTGTGGGGGGGGGCAGCCTCATTGTGTTTCTGTCTTCCGGCTCTGCTGCAAGTGAGAAGTGGCGTGACTCCCCGGACCGCAGGCCAGAGACCGAGCCTGCACTGGGGATGGAGCCCGAGGTCCACGGGAGACACTTGATCCCCGCCCCGTGGTGTTCCAGAAGTGCGGGCTGCCAGCAGGAGCAGACGGGACCCAGCGGCCGGCGGGAGCCCCCCTCGTCTGCCCAGCAGCGCCCAGGCCGACACAGTAGCTGCCCAGAGCGGGGCGGCCACAGGGAGCCCCTAGACCGGTGCCTGTGCTTGTCTGGCAGGACTCACACCATGGTGAAAGCCATGTGTATTTCTCAGAGATTCTTCCAGATGCTGCCGTGCGCTGTCTTGGTCTGCTGGGGCTACCAGAATGAAATAGCACAGCCTGAGGGGCGAAATCACGGTCATCTCTCACAGTTTGGGCGGTTGCAAGCCCTCCGGCAAGATGCCAGCCCGTTGGGTGAGGACTTCCTGGCTTGTGGACAGCCACCATCTTGCTGTGTCCTCCTCTGATGGAGAGAGAGAGAGAGAGAGCCCTCGAGCTCCGGGGCCTCTCCGTGCGAGGCCACAAATCCTACTGGACCACAGTTCTACCCTCATCCCCTCATTTATCCTTCCTTCTCCCTTTACTCCGACTACCAGGACATTGAGGGTGAGGGATCCGACATAGGAGTTCTGGGAGAACACGATTCGGTCCAGAGTGTGTGGTGATAACTCGATCCGTACATTCCTAAATCCACGTCACGCATGGAACGGGTGAGCTGTCGGCCGGTGGGGCAGCCACCCCTGGGAAGAAAGCATTCAGGGAGGAGTGGGGAGCCTGGACTCCAGTCTTGTCCACCAAAGCTCAAAAACCTTCAGGCTGGTCCCAAGCACAGGCTTCACTTGGTTCCTTCAACTCTGGAAGTCAACTGCAGGAGCAACAATAAATGTTTTAAGAGCCCTACAAGTTGGTTATCTCAGCTGACCCACTGGTCACAAGGGGAGGAAGGCTCTGCACGTGCCTTGGCCAAGCACAGAGCCTCCCCCTCCGGGGGAAAGGTCATCACCGGCACCAGTTTACCCTGGAGACCCACGGACACAGCTCCGGCAGCCGCCCCACACTCTGGGCCCACTTGGAAGCAAGAACCCTCATCTCTGGGGTTTATGTATTCATTCGTTTGTTTGTTTTGCATTTTGCTGATTGTTTCCATCACCGCTTCACTTTTTAGGGGAGGAAACTGAGACCCAGGGAGGGAAAGTCGTGCAGGCTTTCACTTGCTTGTCAGGGTCGGACTCGAACTCAGGACTCCCCAACCCTCATGCAACTGGAGAATCTAGTTCTTCTTTTATGGGCAACCATGCCTGCCTCGTCATGATCGAGTCTTCTCCAACTTCCTCTGGACGCCCTGTAGAAGCCGTGCGCTAGTGTCCACACGAAAGGATGATTCCCAGCAAAACAAGCCCCGGGTACACGGAGCGTGGGAGGAAAGATCGGTGCCAACTGTCTAGGGTCAGCTTGGCAGCAAGTGTGACCTTAGGACACTGCCCCATCCACTCCTTGGCTGGGAAAGGTCACCTTCAAGGACAGAATGAGCCCAATGGGAACCACTGACTAATACCTACACTGGGCACGCCCAGAGGAATCACGCCAAGCCATTTAGCCACATGGTTTGGGAGTACAAAGCCAACCTTCAATTCCAATATGGTGAGAATTCCAGGCTTTGGAATTTTAACAACTGGCGCCATCTGGTGTTGAGCACTGGTATTCCCCGTAGTCCGCGGAACAGTGAAGGAGGGAACACTTGCTCTTCGCCCAGAAGGCAGGGCGCTGAACCAGCCACAATGGACTATTGTCCAAAATAGGCTGGTTTGATTGAGATGACTTTCCACTTCCCAGATGAGAATACTCCTTTAGAGTAATACCCCAGTAACCACATTCTCCCCTCTGCCTGTCTCTCAGAATCTGAGTCAGGGGACTTCCTCGTAGACTCTACCCACCCCCCAGAGCTGCCCACATACCTCTCTGTCTCTATCACCCAGACAAGCCCTTGGGGGGCAGCGGTTCTTTGTCCTCATGGCTCCAGGATCTCACGGGTGTGGATACAAGGGAAGCCATAAATACTCACGGAGTGGAAGAGTACCTTGGAGGGACCAAGAGACTGAGGTGGGGCTGATTTGAGGTCGGACCAGTTTTCTTTTTAGAGCTTATTTCTTCCTTACGGGAGAGAAGCAGCCCTTTGATTGTGGGCAGGGGGCGGGGGTGCTCTTCGCCCAGGTGTCTTTGTCTCCTTCCCTCCACCTTCCTCTGACCTCCCTCCACCAGCCCCACGGGATTATGCATGGATCCCATCACCCTCCCAAATACAGGGACACACATTACCATTCTTTTAGGTTTTCTGCAGACATAAAAATCACTGCCGTGGGACCTCGCAGTGAAAAAGTCACTCCCTGTCCAATTCTCTTTCAACCCTTCTGATTTCGACAAGGAAGAATCGAAGGTCCTGGATAATGTGACCCCTGAAACAGCTCTTGAACATCCGTTTGAGCCAAGGAACATCAGACCACCACAATACGCGTCTACAAAGGACAAGCGTCATTATTCCCACCACCACAAAAAACAGATGGTATTTGCGTGGGACAGTCCAGGTGCTAAGTAACAGGGCAGGCAACATTGAAGTGCATCACACCAGCATGGGGCACCCCTCAAACTTATACAATGTGAGATACATCGTTGCAAAGGCAGAACAAGTTTATAGCGAGAAAAACAGGAAGGTGGCTATGACACATGAATGGGTTAAATTCGGGAAACACTTGCAAAACCAGACATCTTTTCCTCCTTCTCACTGCCTTTTGGCAGAGAATCCCTGCCCGGCCTCTCCAGGAAAGAAAACCAGGGGAAAGTCAAGCCAGAGGTGGGCCCTGCCCGCATGGATGCTTCTCCTGTGAGCTCTTGTTTCTGCACCGTATCCTTGCTGGGGGCCACACCCGTCTGTGACCGAAGCCAGCAGCTCAACCTCTAATGAACCTTCCCTGGGCCCCCCCACTTTGCAGTGAAGCTCATGAGCCAGGCTGAGCTTTGCGGAGTCTCCCTCATCAGGACTCCCTTCAAGGCTAATGAGTAGGTCTCCGCCTGGGCTGCTCGTGGGCAGACAGTATGTCTGGCGGCTGCCAATGTGGGACAGCATGGGCATAGATAAATGGGGTGACTGAGGTCTCAGGAAGGTCCCAGGGTTTCCACTATCCTCAGCTTTCTGGTAATGCAATCTGAAAATCAATTCCTGTTAAATACGAGTGAGACTAATACCTCTGACAGGTTACATCTTAAGTGATAATTAAAAGCATATTTCCTGACGCTTAGCTGCTACAAAGTGCATCCCTATTCATGCCACAGAGGGGGTCTCATGCTAAGACCAGGGACACTCATTAGCTCCCCCAGGAAACCTCAGCATTCCCGGAGTGTCATTCATTATTTTAATCTGATTTTCTTGACTCAGGCGAAATCGAACTTGGCATTGGCCTTCTTTCTCCAGCTCCACCAAGAGACCTTAACACAATTAACATGGTTATAAGCCGAGGAATGAAGACGTATTTTGCGCCAACACGGTCTTCAGCGCCCTCCATGGATAGGGTTTATTAATCATCGAGGGCATCCCTCTAGGTTTCATGAACTCCTCTCAATTAATAGGAGGAGGCATGGTGCCTGAGATGTTAAATTCTTTATTGGCGAGGTCACGGTGTCGGAAGCCCCACAGTGGGCAGCGGGACTGGCAGGAGCTCGGGCACTCAGAAAACTAGGAGAATTTTACAACTGTCC
>JAQQSY010004998.1:0-11950 GCA_028646535.1 Procyon lotor | reverse complement strand
TTTTTACTGCATTTTATTTACTTACTGCATTTTATTTTTCCACTGCATTTAATATTCTATATTTTTAACTTGTCTTTTTAATTACAGTATATTTTGGAGTAGCTTTTTTTGGGCTCATCTTATTTGGGAGTCTCTGCTTATTATACCTGGATTTTTTATCCTTTATTTCTTCAAATGAATTATATTCAATTTTGGGGAATATAAAATGATGTAGTTCCTATGAAAATAGAATGGCCATTCCTATAAATAAATTATGGAGGAAGGAAGGAAGGAAGGAAAGAAGAAAAGAAGGAAGGAAGGAAATTAAATAAAAATAAATAAATATTGCTGTATGATCTAGTAATTCAACTTCTGAGTATATATTCAAAAGGAATGAAATCAGGGTCCCAAAGACATGTTTATACACCCACGTTCTATAAGCATTCTTCACAATAGTCAAAAAGTAGAAGAAACTGAAGCATCTATTAATGGATAAGTAGACAAATAAAATGTAGTGTATACACACGATGGAATATTACTCAACCTAAGAAAGAAAGGAATTCTGACATATTCTGTAAGTTTTGAGCCTTGAGGGTATCATACTATGTAAAATATGCCAGTCATGAAAAGACAAAACATGACTGATTCTACTTATTTGCTTTATTTATTTATTTATTTATTAGAGAGAGAGAGAGAGAATGAGCAGAGAGGCAGATAGAGGGACAGGGAGAGGCGGGCTCCCCACTGAGCAGAGAGCCCCAAGTGGGGCTCGATCCCAGAACCCTGAAATCATGATCTGAGCTGAAGGCAGATGCTTAACCAACTGAGCCACCCAGGCGCCCCTACTTATTTGCCCTAAAAAAAGTATTCAAATTCATGGTGACCAAAAGTACAATGTGCTTATCAAAGGCTATGGAGGAGGAAATGGAGAGCTGTTTAATATATAGAGAGTTTCAGTTCTGGAAAAAGAAAAAAAAAATCCTGGAGATCTGTTGCATAGAAATCATGGTAAATTTTATGTTTTGTATATTTTACAATTATATGTGAAAAGTGATCTTTAATCAACAACAGTTGGGTAAATTTGAATTTGAGTATTGGAATAAACTGAAGCATTAGAGAAAAATAGCACTGTGATCATGTAAAAATAATTCAAAACAAAGTCTTCAATTTTGATTTTACAAAGCTATACTTTAAATTGAGATTTGCATTAGAGTTTATTTATATTTCAGAGAAAACATATTTTACTCCTTCACTCATTTATTTTTTAATGATAATTTCATAATTATTTCCAAATGATTTACAGATTTCCAGGATAGCATTTGTTTAAATTCCAGTAACATGAAGTGTAATATTAAATTCAGATGTACTTTATACTGATTCACACTTCCAGGCAGCATCTGGCGCCCATCACATCAGGTGCACTGTTTAATCCCCATCACATATTTAACTCAATCCCCTCACCTACCTCCATTTTGATGATCATCTGTTCTCTGTAGTTAAGAGTCTATTTCTCGGTTTTCCTTTCTCTCTCTTTTTTTCAGTTGCTCAATTTTTGGTTTCTTAAATTCCACATATAAGTGAAATCATATGGTATTTGTCTTTGGCTGAATTATTTTGCTTAGCATAATAATTTCTAGCTCCATCCACATCCTTGCAAAATGCAAGCTTTCATTTTTCAATGCTGATTAATACTCCATTGTATACTTAACACCACACCTACTTTTATTCATCAGTTGATGGATGATTGGGCTGTTTCCATATTGGCTACTGTAGATAATGTTGTTATAAACATTTGGTTGCATGTATCACTTTGGATTTGTATTTTTACATCCTTGGGTAAATACTTAGTAGTGCAATTCCTGGATCATAGGGGAGTTCTGTTTTTAAACTTCGAGAAACCTCTATGCAGTTTTCCACGGTGGCTACACCAGTTTGCATTCTCACCAAGAGGTGCAAGTGTTCCCCTTTTCTGCACATCCTTTCCAATACCTGTTGCTTCCTTTGTGGTTAATTTTAACCATTGTGACTGGTATTAGAAGATAACTCTTTGTAGTTTTAATTTGCAATTCCCTAATGATGAGTGATATTGAGCATCATTCCATGTGTCTGTTTGCCATGTATATGCCTTCTTTTAAAATGTCTATTTATGTTATCCGCTAATTTTTCAACTGGATTGTATGGTTTTGGTGTCCATTTTATACGTTCTTTATATATTTTGGATACTCACCCTTTATCAGATATGTCATTTACAATTTTTTTTTCCATTCCATAGATATCCTTTAGTTTTCGTAGTTGTCTCCTTTTCTGTGCAGAAGCTTTTAATCTTGGTGAAATCCCAATAGTTTATTTTTGTTTTTGTTTCTCTTCCCTCAGAGGAGATATCTAGTAAGAAGTTGGTAAGCGCAGTGTCAAAGGGACTGCTGCCTTTGTTCTTCTCTAGGATTTTGATGTTTTTCTGTCTCATATTTAGGTCTTTAATGATTTTTTTAAAGATTTTATTTATTTATTTGACACAGAGAGAGAGATCACAAGTAGGCAGAGAGGCAGGCAGAGAGAGAGGGGGAAGCAGGCTCCCTGCTGAGCAGAGACCCTGATACAAGGCTTAATCCCAAGACAGTGAGATCATGACCTGGGATGAAGGCAGAGGCTTCAACCCCCTGAGCCACTGAGGCGCCCCCAGATCAGCACTTTTGTAACCTTTGAATAAACACTTAGTAGAGAAATTGTTGGGTCATGGGGTAGCTCTATTTTTAACTTTTTGAGGAACCTCCATACTGGTTACAAGAGTGGCTGTACCAGCTTGCATTCCCAGCAATAATGTGAGAGGGTTTCCCTTTCACCACGTCCTTGCCAATACCAATAACTTGCCAATACCTTGTCGTTTCCTGAGCTATTAATTGTAGCCATTCTGACGGCAATGGCATGTATCTCATTGTGTCTTTTATATGTATTTCCCTGATACCGCATGATGTTAACATTTTATAATGTGTCCATTGGCCATTTGTATGTCTCCTTTGGAGAAATATCTACTCATATCTTCTGCCCATTTCTTGACTTTATTGTTGTTGTTGTTGTTGTTTATTAGGTTTTGATGTCCATTGAGAGATTAATGGACAAGGAAGATGTTGTGTATTTATACAATGGAATATTACTCAGCCAACAAAAAAGAATGAATCTTTCTTTCTTTTTTTTTTTTTTTTTTAAAGGTTTTATTTATTTGACAGAGAAACACAGCGAGAGAGGGAACACAAGCAGAGGGAATGGTAGCGGGAGAAGCAGGCTTCCTGCCAAGCAGAAAGCCCGATGTGGGGCTCGATCCCAGGACCCCGGGATCATGACCTGGGCCGAAGGCAGACGCTTAACGACTGAGCCACCCAGGCACCCCAGAATGAATCTTTCTAATTACAATGACATGGATGGAAATAGAGCGTATTATTCAGAGCAAAATAAGGCAGTCAGAGAAAGACAAATACCATATGACTTCACTAATATGTGGAAATTAAGAAGCAAAACAGATGAACAGAGGGGATGGGAAGGAAATATAAAATAAGATAAAAATAGAGAGGGAGGCACACCATAAGAGACTCTAACGTCTGGAAATAAAACTGAGGGTTGTTGAAGGGGAGGTGGTGAGGGAAGTGTTAACTGGGGGATGGGCCTTAAGGAGGACACTTGATGTAATGAGCAATGGGTGTTATGTGAGTGAATATGAAAATGATGAGTCACCAAACTCTACCCCTGAAACTGATAGTACAGTACATGTTAATTATATTGAATTTATATAAAGAATAAAAAGAAAATCACCAGAAAATTGGATAGATTAATACAATATACATTTATTCTCTCACATTTCTGGAGGTCAGAAATTCTACTTCGAGGTTTTGACAGGGTCAGGCTTCCTGTCAAAGCTCTGGTGGGGGTCAATCCTCTGTTTCTTCCAGTTCGCTGTGTTCCTTGGCCTTATGCAGCATAACTTCCATCCCTCTCTCCATCTGTACATGGCTTTACTCCCTCCGTATATCTTTATGTATCCTTTCCAGTTTTTATTTAAAAATAATTCACCCATTTCATTTATTTTTCCCCAAAAAATGTTTATTTTATTTTTTCAGTGTTACAAGATTCATTGTTCAGGCACCCATTTGATTTAATACCCATTCCAAATCCAAGATATCTTCATTATGAGATCCCAAACTAAGAACATGTGTCAAGACCTATTTCCAAAGGTCTCAATCTAATGCCCCAGGTAAACTTAAATTTTGTGGATGCCTCATGTAACCCACTGCACTAGGTAAAGTCAAATGATTTCCTGATTGGCCATGTTAAATTAATACATTCTTGTATGAGTTCTTATTATCTGACAACCTTAAAACATATTTCAGTTTAACTTAAATTTCTTCCTGTATCATGAGAGTGTAGCTATATGCACTCATACTTTGCATATGACTGGTTACTAATAACGTGCAACATTTAATATGCTTATATTATTAATTGTCATTTATTGTTTCAAAAGTTACATTCGATTATTTTGTTTTTTAAAGAAAGATTTTATTTACTTATTTAAGAGAGAACATGAGCAGGGAGAGGGGGGAAGGGCAAGGGAGAATCAGACTCCTGCTGAGCAGGGAGCCTGACAAAAGGCTCAATCCCAGGACCCTGAGACCATGACCTGAGCTGAAGGCAGATGCTGAAGTGACTGAGTCACATTTTTGTTTCTTAAATTCCACATATAAGTGAAATCATATGGTATTTGTCTTTGACCGAATTATTTTGCTTAGCATGAAGCTAAGTTTGCCTCTTTAAAAAATAATATCAGATTAGGTGCTTTGCTATATTTAAAAGTGTTTAACGGACTCTAATTGCAAAGCATTTTTGTAATTACCCATGCTACAGTGATATTACCATCTCTTTAATCTGAGTTCTCATACTCTTAATGCTGAGACATATAAACAATTATCATTACCATTAGTTTCATATTTATCACTCTCTCCCTTCAAGGTTAGTGTTTCTGCATTTTATTAAATAAAATTTCATATCCTTTCATCAAAAAGCTATTCATCTATGACCTCTTCCGTAATTTTCCCTCTCAAATATGTTCTATAACATATCTGGATCTCATTATATTTGTGTTGGGTAATAATATCAAATCTATTATTTTCAAAAAGAGATATCTAATTGACATAAAACTTTTATTTGAAAAATAACATCCTCCAGCTCTTACAAAATGCTTTTATATTTTATGAAGTATATATACATATGCACACACACACACACACACACGCACACACACTTATCTTTTTATTTATGGTCTGTTTACTTTGTTCCTAAGTCTATCACTTTTTTATACAGAAAACAGTCCCAATTCCTCGAATTTTTTTTTAAATATTTTTAATTTATTTGACAGAGAGAAACGCAGCAAGAGAGGGAACACAAGCAGAGGGAATGGTAGCGGGAGAAGCAGGCCCCCTGCCGAGCAGGAAGCCTGATGTGGGGCTTGATCCCAGGACCCTGGGATCATGACCTGAGCCAAAGGCAGACGCTTAACGACTGAGCCACCCAGGCGCCCCCCAATTCTTGGAATTTTTTAAAAAGATTTTATTTATTTATTTGACAGAGAAAAAAAGATCACAAGTAAGCAGAGAGGCAGGCAGAGAGAGAAGGGGAATAGGCTCCCTGCTGAGCAGAGAGATCAATTAGTGTCTTGATCCCAGGACCCTGAGATCATGACCTGAGCCGAAGGCAGAAGCTTAACTCACTAGGCAACCCAGGTGCCCCCAATTACTGTAATTTTGTCATTATATAAAATTAAATAATTTTCTCCCGCTTCATTTGTCTTTCCATGTGCCTCTACAGTCATCCTTTATGAATTTTCACTAAAAAAATGGTTCTATAAATTCTATAAATCAAAAAATTAATTAAAATTTTAGTCTACATACATGAAAGAGATTCAGTATGGAAAATTATCTTGCTGTTGTATTTGTAGCATTAATTAGTGAAAATATAAAGACCAAAGTTTATCACTGTCAGTTTGATTTATGGTGACCATTCTAGTGGATTATAGTAAACATCACCCTCATTAGCATAGTCTACCATACATTGTTGTATGTATTGGCATATTTCTGTATCTCTTTTGTAATATGCTTGTTCAAGGTACTGCCACAGATTTCATTTTTAAGTAATCTCTACACCCAATGTTGAGCTCAAACCACAAGATTATGAGTTGCAAGTTAGCTGAGCCATCCAGGTTCTCCAGACATTGTTATTTTGATCTTTTATATTTAGATCTAAAATCTACTTATAATTAATTCCTATAAATGCTATATATGAAAAAGGCAAAAGTAATTTCATTTTTTTTTAATTTTGTTTTGCAAATCTTATTATTATGGATTAAAAAGCATTTTTTTTAAATATTTTTATTTATTTGATAGAGAGAAACACAGCGAGAGAGAGAACACAAGCAGAGGGAATGGTAGTGGGAGAAGCAGGCTTCCCGCAGAGCGGAGAGCCCGATGTGGGGCTCGATCCCAGGCCCCTGGGATCTGACCTGGGCCAAAGGCAGCCACCTAACGACTGAGCCACCCAGGCGCCCCTAAAAAGCATTTTTTACATATTATTTTGCATTTATGAATTCTGTCTTGAGAGAGAGTTAGAGAGTGAGAAAGATAGAGGGAGAGAGAGAAGAATCCTAAGCAGACTCCATGCCCAGTGAACCCAAGGTGGTGCTCAATCTCATGATTGAGATCATGACCTGAGCCAAAAGCTCAGATGCTTATCTCAGTGAGACACTCAGGTGACTCTCATGAATTTTGTCTTAAAAAGTTTTTTATTTAAGGGGTGCCTGGGTGGCTCAGTGGGTTAAGCCTCTGCCTGTGGCTCAGGTAATGAACTCAGAGTCCTGGGATCGAGCCCTGAATTGGGCTCTCTGCTCAGTTGAGCCTCCTTCCCCTTCTCCCTCTGCCTACTTGTGATCTCTCTGTGTCAAATAAATAAATAAAATATTTTTTTAAAAAAAGTTCTTATTTAATATAAACAAAAAAGTTTCCAAAGTTTATTTTCTGACCTTCCCACAGTCAAAATGATTTTTGTACATAATTTTGTAATTAATAAATTGTAATTTTGTAATTAATCCAGATATGTTCTAGAATAAACCTTTACTACCCAATTGCCTTTCAAATCCACTAAATAAATAAATAGGTAGATAGATAGATAGATAGATAGATAGATAGATGATAGATAGATAGATAGATAGATAGATAGATAGATAGATAGATAAAAAACAGAATAGTTATTTTTAAACCAGCGATTTCTTTGTGTTTGCATTAAGTCTCTATATTTATTTGAGCAACACAAGGAAGGAAAATAAGAAATACTTATAAAGGTCACATTCCAGGAAAGAGACTCACTAAAATAAATAAAATTTAATTATAAGATTAAAGAATATTTCTCCCCCTCCACTTCATTTCTTTAAAGATTTTATTTATTTATTTGTCAGCGAGAGAGAGAGCACACACAAGCAGGGGGAGCAGCAGGCAGAGGAATGAACATGGTAACAGTGGAGCAGGCAGGCCCATGTGGAAGTCTACCCCAGGACCCTAGGATAATGACCTTAGCTGAAGGCACATGCTTAACCAAATGAACCACCCAGGCATCCCTCCCTACCCCTCCTCCACTTCAAACAACCACAGCTTTTATAACCTGGTGTAATATACCCAGGTTTCAAGATAAACACACACACACACACACCACCACCACCACCAGCACCACCAACAACAAAAAGCAAAAACATATAAACAAACTAATAATAACAACAAAAAATAAAACAAGACATGCTGAAAGAAAAGAAAATAAAACATCAAACAGCAACAAATTCTGAAGAGACAAACAAGATCCAGAACCACTTGAGGAATCCCCACACCATTTTCCAAAGTGGCTGCACCGGCTTGCAATCCCACCAACAGTGAAAGAGGGTGCCCCATTCTCCACACCCTCTCCAACATTTGTTGTTTACTGTCCTGATGATTTTGGCCATTGTAACTGGTGTAAGGTGGTATCTCAGTGTTTTTTTGATTTGAATCCCCCTGATGCCTAAAGATGATGAACATTTTTTCATGTGTCTGTTAGCCATTTGAATGTCTTCTTTGGAGAAGTGTCTTTTCTTGTCTTCTGCCCATTTTTGGACGTGATTATCGGTTTTGTGAGTGTTGAGTTTGAGGAGTTCTTTATAGATCTTAGATATCAGACCTTTGTCTGTAGTGTCATTTGTGAATATCTTCTCCCATTCTGTGGGTTGTCTGTTTGTTTTGTTGACTGTTTCCTTCAATGTGGAGAAGGTTTTTATCTTGATGGAATCCCAAAAGTTCATTTTCACATTTGTTTCCTTTGCTTTGGAGACATGTCCTGAAAGAAGTTGCTGTGGCTGATGTAGAAGAGTTACTGCCTATGTTCTCCTCTAGGATTTTGATAGCGTCCTGCCTTATGTTGAGGTCTTTTATCCATTTTGCGTTCATCTTCACGTATTGTGTAGGAGAATGGTCAAGTTTCATTCTACATAGAGCTGTCGAATTTTCCAAGCACCATTTGTTGAAGAGTCTGTATTTTTTCCACTGGGTATTTTTTCCTATTTTGTCAACAATTATTTAACCATAGAGTTTTGGGTCCATATCTGGGCTCTCTATTCTATTCCACTGCTCTATGTGTCTGTTTTTGTGCCAGTACCATGCTGTCTTGGTGATCACCGCTTTGTAGTAAAGCCTGGAATCAGGCAATGAGATGCCCCCAGCTTTGTTTTTCTTTTCAACATTTCCTTAGCAATTAGGGGTCTTTTCTAGTTCCATACAAATTTTAGGATTGTTTATTCCAGCCCTTCAAAAATGGCTTTTAAAATAGGTATGATTTATATGCCAACAGTTCTAAGGGTCAAAGGGGACAACATGCTAAATCAGATGTTTAATGCAAGTAAATAAAAGGACGATTTAATAAAAAAAACACTAAAAAATTTTTAAAAATGGTTTGATGTACTGATTACTAGACTGAGCAAATCTGAGGTAATTTGTTAAATGTATAGGTCAATAGAAAATTTTTAAACTGAAATTCAGGGTAAAAATAATGAAAAATATTACAGAATAAGATATTTAAGAAGGAGACAATTTTAAAAATGTAACATATGTAATTAGAATTCTAAAATGTGATAAAAGAGAAAAATGAACACAAATATATATTTGCAATAATATTGGCTAATATTCTTTTTTCAAAATTATAGATGAATAAATAAACAAATATCAAGGAAATTCAGAGAATGCCAGAAAGAATTAAAAAAATCTACATATCAGTATTTCAGATTCAAAGTGCAAAGTCCAAATTCAAAGAGAAAATCAAAGACATTCAAAATTTAAAGTCACTTCCAGATTGAATGTGAGATACAAGTGACACTTTCCTCGCACAATAACAAGGGAAAAATTACAGACTTTCTCACTGAAAACCATGTAAGCAAAAGAGAGAGCATTGAAATTTCTTTACAATAATAAAATTAAAATAAAACATGTTTAAATAGATTTCCATACTGACTGAAATTATCCTACAAACTAAAGAAAAAATAATCACTTTATTAGAAAAATAAGAACTGGAAGGAAGAAAGATGGCAGAAGAAAAGAAGACCTCCTTTTATTTGGTCCCTTGAATTTAACCTAATAACTATCAAATCATTCTGAATGCCCGTGAATTCAACCAAGATGTTAGAAAAGAATATCTGGAACTTTGCAAGTAGAAAAGCAACCAGTTTTTGCAAGGTATGAGGTGCAGAGATGTGAATCTTAGGGGATATAGTAGACGATAAATGGTGGGGGGATGAAGCTTCCATAAACCAGCTAACAGAAAGTAACGTAGTTTTAAAGGGCAAAATCAGAATCTTTAGAAATCTTCTTCAGGGAGAGACATCCTTGCTTGAAAGTGCTCAGGTGGTGAAATGGACAGAATTCTAGGTGGAACATTGTGGTCTCAGGATCCCCAGGGTCACAGAAATAACAGGTAGAGTTCCCAAGCACTAGAGTGGGGAAACTGCTTATGGTTAGTGAGCCCAGGAGGGTACTCTCAGCTGGGTTAGCCATAAACTGAAAGCTGGGTCTAATAGGATGACCTCTCTCTCCCGAGGACCCTGCAGAGGACTGGGATATGGAGACCCTTTGCCATTTCACAGGAAGCGTGGAGCAGGTGCACTCTTTTTCCAGGTGACCACTCTCCATGTCTGGGACCTACAAAGGGCAATAGTGGAGGGCCCTCCACCATCCCCTGGAAGGATATGTGTCAGTAAACACAGCAGGAGTCTGCAGAGTTTGGCACACACAAAAGTGAAGACCATTTATCCCTAAGGGTTTACTGAAGAGAGGGGATCATTATCTTTCACTCTGGGGATGGAGAATGGGCATAGCCATGTTTATTTTGATCTCCTAAAGAAGCACAGAAAGTCTTCAGGGAACAAAAGCTTCACAGAGCAACCAAAAATAGCTCACACTGAGTCTGGCCTTCTGTTTAGGGACAATGCAAATCCGTCCAGGAAAAAAAAACCCGAGAATTACTGCTGCATGTTTCTGTCCCAGAAGACAAGCTGAAGGAACATGTGAGCAGCAAGTTTACAGACTTCACAGGGCTAAGAAACTCCAGCACCAAGGAAGATAGTATATAGAATTCAAAGTTGTTTTCTCATGATTCTCATGAGATTCTGATGATTCTTATGTATCAGTTTTAAATTTTCCATTTCTTTTTTTCCCTTTCTTCCCTTTTCATCTAATTCCTTATTTTTTCAACTTTTTTAAGTCTTTTTATAACATATATATGAAGTGTAATATAGATATAGATATAGAGATAGACATAGACATAGACATAGACATAGAGATGATAGAGATAGAGATAGAGATAGAGATAGAGATAGAGATAGAGATAGAGATAGAGATAGAGATAGAGATGATATAGATATAGATAAAATTTATGGCTTCCTTAAAATCTGTTCAAGTTTTCCATAGATATATAATTATATAGAGGTAGATAGATGATAGATAGAGAGATGATAGATGATAGATAGATGATAGATAGATAGATAGATAGATAGATAGATAGATAGATAGATAGATGATAGATAGATAGATTTGATTTCTTTACAATTTTGGAATTTAGTGTCTTCTAACACACAGACCAAAATACACTCTAGACCAAGTGGATCACCCTGTTTTTTCCACCCTGTAAGATTATATTCCCTCTCATCCCAATTTTTTCCTCTTTCTTTTTCTATTTCTATTTATTTTTTTCTTTTATTTTGGTTCCTTACTTCTTTGGATTTGTCTAATGTGTATTTGCTTGGGTTATGGTTGATATTTCTATTTTCTTCACATATTCATCTATTCTCCTCTGGGCAAAATGACCAGAAGAAGAAACTCACAACAAAAGAAAGAACCAGAGGTAATTCTCTGCCACAGATCTGATCAATATGGATATAAGTAAAATGTTGGAGCTGTAATTCAGGATAACAATTATAAAGTTACCAGCTGGACTTGAAAAAATAACTAAAGACACTAGAGAATCTCTTAGTGCAGAAATGATATCTAATCAGGCCAAACTAAAACTGCTCTAACTGAGATGCAGTCTAAATTAGATAGTCTAAAATCTAAATCAAATGAGGCAGAAGAGAGAGTAAATGACATAGAAGACAAGTTGGTGGAAAGGAAGAAAGCTGAGAAAAAGAGTAAAACAACAAATAAACCATGAGGGGAGGATTTGAGAAATTAGTGATGCCATAAAATTATCCAACATCAGAGTCATTGGGGTACCTGAGGGTGAAGAAAGAGAGAGACCCAGAAGGTATATTTGAGCAAATCATAGTTGAGAATCTCCCTAATTTGGGGAAGGAAGCAGGTGTTCATGTCCAAGAAATAGAGAGGACTCCACCCCAATCAATAAAAATAGATCAACATCCTGACATATAATA